>JAQZBX010096730.1:0-11777 GCA_029593785.1 Cabassous unicinctus
TGGGCCATATCTTCCTGTTTCTTGGTATGGATTTTAATTTTTTGTTGGTGTTTTCGCATCTGGCTTGCTAGATGTATTTATTTTGGGTGCAGTTTTTCCCTTTATTTTAGAGTTTTCTTGCCTTTTCTTCCTTGCTCATTGTGTAGTAGGAGTCAAGGATGTAGTTGGTACTGTAAGCTATGGAGTCTGAAGCTGCCCAGATTGCCCCAGGAATTAATGAAGCTTCTCCCACGTTTTTCCTCTGTCAGGGACAGGGACAGAACTGCAGCCACATATAATATAATAATCCAAGTTGGGCAGGACAAGACTGTCTATAGTTGCCTGGAGAGACTGATGAAGCTTCACACTCCTTCCTCCCCTACCTTGGGTGGGAATGAAGCTATAGTTGTTGACAGCAATCTAGGCTGTGTGGGTCCAAAATGACCATAGTTCCCCAGGTAAACTAGACACCAGACCCCCTCCCTGCTGGGGGTGGGAATGGACCCTCTAGAGTGCCCCACAATCTAATCCGTGTGAGCCGAATACACCTGCAGTTGCCCTGAGAGGCTTAGGGTATACTGTCCCTTCTGCCCTTTAGGGGGTGGGAATGGAACCACCAAAGCCCAACAGTTCAGTCCCTGTTTTCCTGAGAGTACCCACTGTTGCCCGGAGAGGCTGAGGAAACACCAGGCCCCTCCTATCCTTTTAGGGTGTGGGGTTGTAGCCACAGGAACCCAATAGTTCAGTCCCTGTAGGCTGAAAGTACCCACCATTGTCTGGAGAGGCTGTGGAGACACCAGACTCCTTCTATCTTATTGGGGGTGGGGGTGAATCCATAGGCATCCAACAGTCAAGTCCATGCAGGCTGAAATTGTCTGCCATTGCCTGGAAAGTCTGTGGAGACACCAGCCCCCTCTTTTCCTATTGGGGGGTGAGGGTGGATTCACAAGTACCTACCAGTCCAGGCTGTGTGGGCCAAAAGCACCTGCAGTTATCCAGAGAGGCTGGGCAAACACAGTCCATCTCTTGTCTTACTGGGGATGGGGTGGAGCCACAGGTGCCCAACAGTTGGGTTTATGCAGGCCAAAAGCACCTGCAGTTGCCCTGAGAGGCTGAGGGAACATCAGCCCCCTCCTATCCTAGGGGGGACAGAGGTGGAGTTGGATTCGAAGGCACTCAACAAACCAGTTCATGTGTGCTGAAAATGCCTGCCATTGCCTGGAGAGGCCAAGGATACCCAGCTCCTCTCCTATCCTATTCGGGTGCTGGCATGCAGCCCCAGGTGTCCAACTATTCACTCTGTGCCAGTGGAGAGCACTTGCAGTTTCCTGGAGAGCCTGGTGTAGGTCCCACCGTCTTCCTCTCTGCTGGAGGTACGGCTGGAGCCTAGGCTAGGACTGCAGTCCAGTCTTGGTGGAAAGAAGCCAGTCCCTAACTTACGGGATTTTCAGTCAGCCAGGCTTCCCCTCATGCCGGGGATGAAGTCAAAATGGTGGCTACTGGCCTCTTTCCAACTTGGACAGGCTCAAACCCTAGCTGTTTCTAGGATTAAACTTTAGCCAGCCAAGCCCACTAATCAGTAGCTGAAGTTGGTGAACAACTGTCTCTTCCTCCACCATTAATGGGTAATGGAGCTTCTAACTCCAGCCACGGAAAAGCTCCTGAGGCAGCTTGCACCTCTAGAGTAGGATGGGCACCACCCTCTGTGGCGTGGCTTGCAGTTTCCCAGAGAGGCTGGCACAGGTCCCCCCAGGTTCCTCCCTGCCAGAGGTGGGGCTGGGATTTAGGTTAGAGCTGCAATCTGCTCTGGGTGGAAAGAAGCAGATCCCTACCAGCACTGTGATTTTCAATCAGCCCCACTTCCCCTCATGCCGGGGGCAGAGTCAAAATGGTGGCTACCGGCCTCCTGACCTGGACAGTCTCAAAGTTTAGCTGTTCCTAGGATTATACTTCAGTCCGCTGAATTTACTCATCAGTAGCTGAGGTTGGTGCCACACCGTGTCTTCCTCCCCTGTTTTTTGGGCAATGAAGCTTCCAACTCTAGTCACAGAATAGCTCCCAAGGCGGCTTGCACCATGGGCACCAACCTCTGCAGCATGGAGGGCTCTACTCACAAATCTTCTCTGCAGATGGGCAGTCTCCTCTTTCCATACTTTCAAGGATGTTGCAGGATGCTCTTCTGGTCTCTTGGAGCCCCCCAAACAGGTGCTCTAGGTAGCTCTGGGTGATTACTAACTGCCCTGTGTCACGAGCTGACTCCAGGAGCTCCTTACTCTGCCGTCGTCTTGGCTCTTTCTGTCAGATATTAATTTTAAAAACAGGATCCTTAAAATGTGTTAATTGTTGAAATAAAGATTAAGCAGAAAAAAGAGGGAAATATTAAAAAATGAATAAAAAATATAGGTAAGTATTTATCTGATCTGAACGGGGAAAGTCCTGCTGCTTAAAATGCAATGAAAGAAATTACAAAGGGAAAATATAAATGAATGTGACTTCCATAAACATTTTAACTTCCACAAATCACAAGAACATGATAACCAATATAAAAAATAAACTGGGGAAAGTATTTGCAACAAGTATGAGAGACAATGGTATATATTCTTACTATATGCAGAACTCAAACCAATTTAAAATCTCTCAGAATTCAATAAATAAATGGGCAAAAGATTTGTGCAGGTAATTCAAAGAAAAGGAAATGCAAATGAATTATAGACACAAAAAGTTCAACCTCACTAATAATATAAAGGCAAATTAAAATAATAAATTTTTACCCACCAAAGAGTGAGGTTTAAAAAATTTTAATTTTTGATGCTGAAATGTTGCTATGAAGTAGCATCATTAAGACCACACACTGCTAAGGGCATGCTAGGACTAATTCATTGTGAAGCAAGTTAACATCGTGTTTCCAAAGTCCTTCAACTGTTGACAGCACTTCAACAGTTTCCTTAACTTCAGGAATCTCTCATCATTTTTTTTAAGTGAAAAATAACCCAAATGGCCAGAATTGCAGGATGTTTAAGAAAATGATGGTTCACACAGAAATGAACTCTTATGTACCTAATGAAAGTATAACAAAGAGTTTTTATTACAAGAGAAAACACTTTTGACATCATGTTCATTGACAAAAATTAAGAAACAATATCTATATATACAACATGAAGTCCACAGCTAGCTTAAATGCCTAAAAGTATATGAAAAGAACAATATAAAAAATGTAGGAACTGCTTCTGCATGGTGAGATTATGGTTCTTTTTTTCTGCTTCTTAAACTTTTGTATTCAAACCACATTTCCTAAAATGAACATTTATCACCATTTTGGAAGAAAAAACAATGTAAAAATACATGGATACATACATGCATGCTTGTATATAAATATGGTAACCTTGTTGACCTGTGGTCCACAGGCCTTACACTTGAGATTTTTTTCCAAGAGTGAAGATGGGTTACACCAATCCATTGATTACTCATTACCCATTTCCCTTGTGACATTACAAGATGGCTGATTTGAATGGAAAAGATAGCTGTACCCATGCAACAGAATGTATGGTACTGAATCCCTAATCTTTAACTTTAGCAGACAACTCTGATGTGAAAAATGTACCAATAGTAATGGATAAAACTAATCTTACTACTATAACAGTTCTAAATGAACTAGCACCACAGGTATACACTGGGTAATGGTTTGTGTCTAGGGATGAAAATTTATAACTTCATTTCCATGTTATTTCCAAATATCCAATTCCACGATTGAAAATTATGAACTGTTTAAGTTTCTACTAATTAAGTTTCCATTATAGAGTAATCTGTGTTGAGCACTGAAATGGAGTCTGTTTGTGTTAAATAACTAAGATATACAGGTTTTTTCTTAACTACTCTAGCTTTTCAGCTCTCCAATTTATTACCTGAATTTTTAAAAAGTCAGATCATTTTATCTTTTTCTAGCAATTCAACTACATTTTTCTATTTTCATCTGGTACTGACATCATATATGTCGATCCCAGGCAAGTGGCACGTAGGGTCAGAGGTGGAGTGCAGCCAATTCTGCACACCTCTGTCCAACTCTGTCTTCAGGGACATTATGTTAAGAGCTTGAAATTGGCCACAGGGGAAAGTTTCCACTCAGAAATCAGCAAATGCTGTCTATCAGGGCTTTTCATTCCAGGGCTTTTCATTCACTTCTCAGCATGGAGCTGCATAGTAGGCACTCAAAAATATGTTATAGGAGCAAATGAATTAATTAGCTGAAGATTGTGTTTATTATTGTTAGTTGTAGATCCCTTAAGATAAAAGGCAAACATCAGAGAAAGACTATCCCAGTTAATAAAGCTTTCAAGACACTCTGATCTAAAGTGAAAATTTGAGTTCTCTTAGGCAAAACACACGAGCTATTAGAATCTGATTTCTTAATGCTTTCATCTAAATGAGTGGACAAAACCATGCTCTCCTTTGAATTTAGGGGTCTAGGGAGGCAAGTCTAAAAATGTTTATGGACCCAAGCCAATAGCTTATATAATGGGAAAATACACAGCTTCTCTTCCATATATGTCTGTGATTGTATAAGGCTGTTTTCCCCATGGGAAACGAGACAAGAACCACAGATATTTATCACCTTTTCTAAGGTTCTTAAGAGTCTTAAAACTTGATTTCAGTGAATGTTAGAGTAACATAAACTTTTGTTGCAAAAACTAAATAAATAAATCACTGCCACAAGACGGTAACTTGGTTTCCAGATGATTTGACAACTAATCCCAAGGTAATAACTAACTAATTTCAACCCCCACAGTGTGATGACGTTTTGGCAGTCATAATGGCAGAGCAGGCTACAGTTTAATATGAGTAATTACAAACCAGGCATTGTAAATTATTATCCAAAAACCTGATACCAAAATTTTGGATGTTGCCTCAAATATTACAAAAATTCAAAGGGTGATTTTTCTGGCCAGCAAAATAAAAATGGAATAAAAGGTCCACACTCCATTAAAGTTTTGGCATCACAACATGACAAGTATGCATAAAATAAGTCAGCCATGCCATGGTCCAGGTGCCCAGTGAGGTTGGCTGGGACCAGCTTCCTTGCCCTTTAACTGGTGCCCCAAACCTCCAGGTACTTGGTACAGGCTGTTTGCACTTTGTAGAGAGCAGCTGATGAGGAGCTCAGAGTTCCAGCCCGACTCTGCAGCCCAGGTGATATTATAGGTAAATTGCATAAACTCTTCAAGCTTCAATTTCTATAAACTGGGGGTCATTGACTCCTCTCCAGTTTATGTCAACAACAATTGTTTCCAATATATTGAGTACTTGCAATGTTGCTGGGTACCATGCTAAGCACTTAACATAAATTAATTTCTATACTGGTTATGCATGGCAAATATTATTATCCCATTTTATATATGAAAAAAATTTAGACAGGTTAAATAATCCATGCACAGTCATGCAGTCAATAAGTGTTGGAAATAATTTCTTCCTGGTACTGCCTGACTCTAATGCCCAGTTATTTTCACAAGACAATACAGTCTATATTTTACAGGGTCTCTGTAAGGAATAAATGAGACCAGGATTGGGAAAGCACTTTGAAAATTATGAATTACTCTAAAATTGTTTTCAACCATAGAGCAACCCATGTTAATTACTGAGAAAGAGAATGGGCATTTGTTTTATAACTAATGTAGATACCCAGTTAGTCTCTCTACCCTAGTGAATCTCCCCCAGTCATAAATTAATTTGTTACTTGAATAAAAATAAGTCACAGAATCTTAGATTTTTCTCATCTCAAATACTATCAAATGATAACCCTTATTGTCAAGCCCAATACCTGGAAGTGCCTGTTATATGTTTAATAAGCATTTGTGGAGTGTTCACTGAGTCCCAAAGAGTGATTTCTGAATTCTTCTGACTTTCTATTTGAGCACTCAGCTCTAGTTAAATGGGTTTTCTAGCAGAATGATGAATTATTTGAATCTCTATAGCTCATACTCCCCAGTAGATATGAAGTTCTAATTTTTAAAATTTTTACACTTTCATATTACAACCACTTCCTCTCCTAAAAGTACTATATATTAGAGATTTTGTTTTGAGAAACCTTGAAAATAGCAGAACAAAGGCTAACATTAATTGAGCACCTTCTATGTGCCATTCACTGTGCAAGGAATTTAATGTATATTTTGACTAATTCTTACAACTCTGTGAGATGGTATGATAAATTGATGAATATCAATAGTTGTTAACAAGTGAAAGTCTTCTGATTGTTAAAAAAAAAAAAAAAAAAAAGGAACACAACAACAAATGTCAGAAACCATGGGTGTTCTGAAACATTAGCTAATAAGCTGAAATGAAAGAAAAAGCTCAGAGAGCTCTGAAAAAGCATGTGATATGACCCACTGAACACATTTCCGAAAGGCACAGTCCACTGTTGTACAGTCAGTGCCCAGCTACCTGCAAACAAAGACATCTTCCCCTTCCCTGTGTGCTGAATTTTGGTGTATTTTATCTGGATGCTTTTCACATGTAATCATAAAACAAAGCAAACAAAAAAAAACCATCCAGGAGGCTTATATTTTAGTTGAAAAATTAGTTGATTTGTTAAATAAACTTTGTCCAGAGGAGGATATCATATCTCTTTGAGATAACCAGAAACCCGTATATATCCTAAAATCAAGGCTCCAAAACCCAGCCTGAAGACTGAAGTCATGTCTTTGGTAATAAAAAGCATATTTCTCAAATGGTTCCTAAAATTGGCTCCTTGGTTGACCTTCCCACTGCCTCAGTGAATCCTGCATGTGCTCGTTTATTAGAGCCGCCATACGCAAGTGTATCTGCTTTGAATGGCATGTCTATTTTTGGTTTGAAAAGAGAGAGAGAGAGAGCACGCAGGAGCTGGATTTTGTGCCGCTTCAGGCAACACTAACATCCCCATCAGTGCCTTGGTTATTTATTACTAAATAACCCTAAAACTTACTAAACCGACATCAACAATGTATTACAAACTTATATTGCTGATTTGATGGCAACAGAAACAGAGAGAATGCCTGCATCTGGGCTTTAAGTCCCAAAAGGAGTTGAATGTGGCCACAATGGAAAAGTCATGTTTTAACTCGCAAAATGAGAAAATGTGATATGGCAATCATTAAGGGAAACAAACATGGGCTGTGCCTAAGCATCAAATTTGTGTACAAAACTGCAGCTCAGTAAAACCAACAGAGGGTAATATCCATTTACTTTCACTCCTTTAACCACAATCATTTAATAGCTTTAATCACTTTTGATGGAGTTGCAGGCCTAATAAATGTCACATTCCAAAGTTTCCAAACCTAATAGCAACGCTGGGTCCCTGCAGTTAAAACAACAACAAATATCCACAACTCAATTGCTCAAAGTTCAAGTGATCTTATAAACCAATCCAAATCTACTCCCTTGAGCCAATGATATCACTTGTTAGACTCGTCTAATAAATCACTTGGTCAAATGTAATCTCTACTTGCACAATATTATTTAGCACCTCATATATTCTGGTCCCTCTTTAGAGCAATTCATTAATTAGACATTGTCATATCCGCAAAATCAGGGTTATACTTGTCATCCTCATTTTTCATATAAAGAAACAAAAGAGCAAATACTTCTTTGCAGGAATACTTAGACACAAAACAATTCACATCCCATGTATTATGAACTGTGCTTGCCGCTACTTTTTATGCTATAGACCTCTGATTCCTAAACAGAGTCTCTGCTATGCCACCTAATTCCTGAGCAGACTTTATGCTCTTTTTCCACAACGTTTTGCAGGTTGAAAAAGGAATCACAAAAACCAGTGGGACAGAGAGTTTCAGTAAGGAATGGTAAATAGTGAATGCTTGAAAACCTGAAGAGTTCCCATTAGATTGGGCAGATTGGAAGTCATTGGTGGTATGGGTAAGAGTCAATGAGAAAGAGGGCAGATTCGAGGGTATCCAGCGGTGATTTGAGATGAAAGGGAAGACGGAGAATAGAGATTACTGTTCCTGGATGTGTGGCTTCAAAAACAACGAGAGGAGGATTTTTGTTCATGGTTCTTGACTGTACTGGTCTCTTAGATTCAAAACTAAGTCATCTTTGAGACTTCTTCTCCCTCATCCCCTATATTGCAATCAACAATTCACTGAAATTCATCCAAATGAGTGTCTCTACCATAAATCTACAGTTTCTACTTTCACTGCTACATCTTAGTTCAGACCCTTATTATTTTGCATTACTTAGAGATTCCTAACTCTTGGGCCCAGCTTTGCATACCCTCTGCAATCTGCCACTTGGCCATCTTGTCTGATTTACCTACCTCGATGCCAATGCTTGCATTTAAGTCCTCCACTCCAGCCAAGCTCTCCACCAAAATCACTCTGCACTTTCCCACATCTCTGCCTTTGTTTGTGCACCTATCACCACCTGTCAAATGCTTCGCCATCCTTCAAGATCCATTTCAAGTATCATCTTCCCCATGAAGTAGCCTTGGCCTCTTCAGCCAGAAATGATCTTTCCAGTGTCTGATTTCCTCAGACCAACCTGACACCCATTTTTCATCATACATGGCTCATCAAGGCTTCTTTTTTTATTGGAGAGGCTGTACGTTTACAGAAAAGTCATGCAGGAAAGATAGAGTCTCACACACAGTATTCCCTATTAATGCTTTGCATTAGTGTGGTATTTTGTTACAATTGATTAAATAATATTACTAGATTGCATTAACTATAGTCCATAGTTTATATTCAGGTTCACTGTTTATGGTACAGTTTTTATTTTTTAAACTCTATTAACATATATATAACCTAAAATTTCCTCTTTTAACCACATTCAAATATATAATCCAGTGGTATTAACTACATTCACAATGCTGTGTTACCATCACCACCATCCGTTACCAAAACTTTTTCATCACCCCAAACAAGAAACTCTCTACCAGTTAAGAATTCACTCTTCATTTCCAATCCCCATTCAGGCCCCTGGTAACCTGTATTCTAATTTATGACACTACAAATTTTCTAATTCTAATTATTTCATAGCAGTAAGATTATACAATATTTATCATTTTGTGTCTATCTTCCAAAACTTGAACAGGAAGTTGCTAACAAACTCATTCTATGAAGCAAAAATCACACCACACGCGAATATTCTCACTGTCCTGATTTTGCGATAATCATGGTAAGCTAAACATTGGCTATATTAGAAACCATGCATGTGTCCCCAGACCTAGATTTTCTCCCTAGGTCTCATTTTTAGAATGCTGGAGATAAACTAAGCCTGATCTATTATATGACCATCCTGTACGGGAAAAGACTGTAACTTTGGGTATCTTTGGTCAACCTTAAGAGATATAGCAGGGAGACAGATGTGGCTCAAATGGTTGGGTATCCATCTCCCATATGGAGGGACCTGGGTTCAATCCCCAGGATCTCCTGGTAAAAATTTAAAAAAGAAAAATATAGAAGGCGCGTGGGCCACCAGACCCCGTGCGCGGGTGCGCCGTCAGGCCCCGCAAGCCATGCAGCAAGATGATGATGTAACAGGAGAGTGACATAAGGGAGAGCCAAGATGAGACACATTGAAAAACCAGGAACTAAGGTGGCACAAGCAGAAGGACACGTCTCTCCCACATTGGAGATTCTGAGGATCGAATCCCAGTGAAGACAGGAGGAGAAGGATGAGAAGAGAGGGCAGGAAACAGACACAGAGAGTTGCCCAGCGAATGGACACAGAAACAGCAAAAATGGGCGGGGGAAGGGTGGGGGTTAAAAATGGATAAAAGTAAATAAATAAATAAATAAATCCTTTTTAAAAAATCACCCCAATACCAAACCCAAATAAAGAAATTACTAAAAAAGAAAATGAAAGACAAATTTCTCTAATGAATATAGACACAAAAATCCTCAAAAAAAAATACTTGCTTACTTAATGCAAAAGCACATTAAAAGAATTATACATCATGATCAAGTGGGCTTTATATCAGGTATGCAAGGGTGGTTCAACACTAGAAAATCAATTAGTGTAACACACCACATTAATAAATTGAAGAAGAAAAATCACATGATCATTTCAATTGATGCAAAAAAGGCATGTAACAAAATACATCATTCTATCTTGATAAAAACACTCTGAAAGAGAAGAATAGAAGGAAACTTTCTCGATATTATAAATTGCATATATGAAAAGCATACAGCCAACATTGTTCTCAATGGAGAAAGGCTGAAAGCTTTCCTGCTGAAATCAGGAACAAGACAAGGATGTTCACTGTCACCACTGTTATCCAATATTGTGCTAGGAGTTCTAGCTAGAGCAATTAGGCAAGCTGAAAAAAAAAAAAAGGCATCCAAATAGGAAAGGAAAAATTAAAACTTTTGCTATTCCCTAATGATGATACTATACCTAGAAAATCCCAAAAAATTTCACAACAAAGCTACTAGAACTAATAGATGACCTCAGCAAAGTGGAGGGATACAAGATTAATACGCAAAAAATCAATAGTGTTTCTATACACTACTAATGAACAAACTGAGGAGGAAGTCAGAAAATAAATTCCATCTACAATAGCAACTAAAACAATCAAATATTTAGGAATAAACTTTACTGAGGACATAAAGGGCCTGTATTAAGAAAACTAAAAAACATTGCTAAAAGAAACCAAAGAAGACCTAAATAAATGGAAGGACATTCTGTGTTCATGGATTGGAAGACTAAGTATAGTTAAGATATGAATTCTACCCAAACTGATTTATAGATTCAATGCAATCCCAATATAACTTACAGAGAGCCTTTTTTGGAGAATTAGAAAAGTCAATTATCAAATTTACCTGGAGGGTCTACAGTGTGAACTATGGTCCATGCTTGGTGGCAGAGCCCCAGGATGTGTGTATCCATTGCAGGTGATGTGCCACACTAATGGAGGATGTTAGTGTAGGAGGTTATGGAGGTGTGGGAGGTGGGGAACACGGGAATCCCTGTAATTTTTGTGTAACATTTGTGTAATCTAAGCATATTTTAAAATATTTTTTAAAAATTTTAAAAATAAATTTACCTGGAAGGGTAAGGACCCCTAAAAAGCCAAATATATCTTTAAAAAGTTGGAGGATTCTCACTTCCTGAGTTTAAAGCATATTACTTAGCTACAGTGGTAGGAAAAAAAAGAGCATGGTATTGGCATAAAGATAAACAGAGCAACCAATGGTCAAGTGGTTTTTGAAAAGGCTGTCAAACCCACTCAGGTGGGTCAGAACATTCTATTCAAACAATGGTGCTGGGAATACTGGATATCCATATCTTAAAGAAGGATAAGACTCCTGTCTCATACCTTATACAAAAATTAACTCAAAATAGATCAAGAACCTAATTATAAAAGAAAACTCCTAGAAGAAAATGTAGGGAAACATCTTCAAGATCTTTTGGTAGGTGGTGGTTTTTTAAACTTATACCCAAAGCATGAGCAATGAAAGAAAAAAAAAGTAGATAAATGGGACCTCCTCAAAATGAATTGTTTTTGTGCTTCAAATGACATTGTTAAGATGGTGAAAAGGCAGCTTACTCAATGGGAGAAAATTTTCGGAAACCACATATTTGTTAAGGATTTGATTTCCATGTTATATAAAGAGATCACACTACTCAAAGATAAAAAGAAAAGCAAACCATTTGAAAAATGGGCAAAAGACTTGAATAGACATTTTTCCAAAGAAGAAATACAAATGGCCAAAAAACACATTAAAGATGTTCGACACCACCAGCTATTAGGGAAATGCAGATCAAAACTACAAGGATATATCATTTCACCCTTACAGGATGGTCAT
>JAQZBX010096731.1:0-11785 GCA_029593785.1 Cabassous unicinctus
ATAAATAAATCTTTAAAAAAAAAAAAAAGGTCAGAGAATATTAGACTTGTCACTTATTTCTGCAAGGAATGATTCATGTAGTACATTCAGTAGCCATTGCTTAAGTGAAAAGATTTAAAAACTGTAACTCAATGTCAGCTGCCTGCATTATCCAAGGTTTTAAAGTGTATTCATCATCATCCTGTCAGAGATCAAGGATCTCTCATTGAGTATCAGTAAGCAAATTATTAAACAGGAAATTGCATCACAAGTAATGGAGTCAGCACTTTAATGATGATAATTAAAGAAACAATGTTCTTCATCCCACATACATCTTAAGCATAAACAAATTTACATGTTCAACAGGAGCATGTATTATTATCCCAAAGAGAATTTAATCTTTAACTCAGTTTGGGTAATTAATAGTTCTCAATATTTCAAATAAAATAATCACTAGGATTAATAAAATAAAAGTCATGATTTTAGTACTAAACTTGGTTAGGTTATAATAGAAAAAAATTAAGGCAATTATTATTCCTAGTAAATTGTTATATTAATTAATATAAACAAGATCAAGTTAGGGATATGAGGGCTGTGGGAATCCTTAATAATATTTTCTATCTACAGAGCCTTCATCCCCCAAATATCTTGCCCCACAAAATTAAGTTAAATTTTATCAATAAAGCAGAAAGTGGGTGGAAAATACTGAGCATGCTGTTTAGTTAGTCTGCAAACAAGTTGATCTGGAATGCCCATGAACACAAAGAAACTCTTAGTTATAATTCCTCTTTATCTTTTTTACATACTATATAATTTTCCCCTCAAGGGCAAGGCTTGGGCAAAGTGATACAGTATCCTGTTAGTCATTAGTAGCTCTGCTTCCCTATCTCCACTCCACACACCCCTTCACTTTTTCAATCTTTGTGTTAAGGAAAATCTTAAGTAATGTTCTTGTTTTTAATACCATAATTTCATTAAGAAAGGCATGGGATTTAGTCCTCCCTCATTTTAATACTCCTGCCAGGTATCATTTCCTCTCCATGCTTTGCCTTTTTTTCTCCCTTTCTCTGAACTTTATTTCCCCCTCTTCTGTCTCTTCTGTGGCCTGTTCCTTTGATTATTATGCTGTATAGTGTAGAATTTAAAGATGTGTGTGATTGGAGCCAAACTTCCATACACTAGCTGTGTGACCTTGGGCAGGTTACTTAACGTCTCTGCCTCAGTTTCCTCATCTGAAAAATAGAAGTAAGAATAGTACTAATCTCATAGTGTGGTTTTAAGGATTAAGTGAATTAATATATGTAAAGCCCCAGAATGGTGCCTGGCACAGTAAATGATATTTCCTCTAAAATATAAGTGCCCCGAGGGCTGGAATTTGTCCATATTGTTCACAGCTGTGTATCCATCAATGCTGTATCACCATCACTCAGAACAGTGACTGACATGATTGTTGAATTAATCAATTTGAGTATTTCCTCAACTTCTACTATGTTTATCTTTCCACTTTCTGTCTTCTGAGCCCTGTTTCCGTTTTCTTTCCTCCTTGGGACCTCTTTGTTTCTTCTTCTGCAGACCTTCCCTTTTAGGTTTCCATCATCCCCTGTTGACAGTCTTGCCTCCTATGTCTGGGTTTAAAGATTTTGGGATGTAGTAAAATATCACAAAATAAATGTTTATTAATAATTATTAGTTAAGGGCTACTGATGAAAAAGTAAAGAAATCTTTAATCAAAGAAAAGTGAGAAAACAATAACATTTTAATATAATATTTTACATTAAATTTGTGAGGACTTCTGTTTTAGTCATTTGTACACAGTTCCAGATGCCTATAAATCTGCCACTTTTCCCAATAGTTTTATTTTGATTCAAACATAAAAATAGTTGAAAGAATAGTATAATACGCAGTTTTGTATCTCACTTGGATTTTCTAATTATCACCATTTTATCGCATTTGGTTTCTCCTTTTCTTTTTTTTTCTTTCCCTCTCTCTCCCTCTGTTTCTACACACACACAAACACACACATATACACACATGTATGAACATCCTTTCATTAGTAACCATTTGAAATTAAGTTACAGCTGTCATACTTTACCACTATATATTTCAGTACACATCCCACTGGACATTCACTCGTTGGTTTTACCACCCATTGATGATCCTTGCCAGAAGCAATTGTTAAATTAGAAATTGCAAAATGGCAAATTTTAAATTTTGTCACTTTCTACACTCTTTATTTGGTATTCTTCTGTAAGAAGAACATTCTCTTGCTACCTCCTTCCTCTTTCATATCACTATAGACTCAAGAATTTTTAAAAAAATCCAATGTATTATAATTCATCAATATCACTGTTCTTTTTGATGTTCAAATTACCCCACATTTGGCCAGTAGGTGTTCCTTTACACAGATTTTGTTCCATTTTGACATAACCTCACTTAGTCTCTGAGCGTTTCCTTACTTTATTGCCCAAGATGTTTCAGGTTTGCCATATTCATTTCCTGATGCAGCCCTGGAATCAGCCTGTTACTTTTAGGGGAAATGATATTTAGAAACCAAGGTCGGTATTCATTGTTTCTGCAGTATTATTAATTGTAGGCCTTTTCAGCAGAGCTGGGAATAGGTCTTATTTTTAATCCTAGGTTCATAGATTGTTAAAAAGGCAAAACTATATAAAATGATTTATTTAGAGATGTCTTGTCTATGTCCTTATCTCCAATACTTATAGGTTCCCTTTCTTTTTTTTTTTTTTTTTTTTTTTTTTTTTTTTTTTTATTAGTTTCTGGCTTATTTTTCCAATGTTTCTTTTTGCAAAATTAAGCAGAGACCTGTTTGACATATGCCTTTCCCTTTCTTTTTCATCTATCTTTATCTTGCTTTTTTCATTTAAAAACACTTCCTGGAAATCACTTCATATCACATGATAGAGAATGTCCTTATTTCTTTTTATTTATTTTTTACTACTACATAGTGCTCCATTGTGTGAATGCATCATAATTAATTCAGCTAGACCTTAATGGTTGGGGACATGGGTGGTTTTCTAAAGTTTGCTATTACAAATGTTATCAGAATGAATAACCGTGATCAAACATTGTTTTATATTTATGGAGGAATCTTCAGCATAAATTCCTAGAAGTTGAATTGCTTGGGTAAATGTTTATGTCATTTAAAAAAAAAAAAGAATTAATTTCTTCCCATCCTCTCATTGTTTGCATTTGCTGTGTCTGTTCACCTTCCTTGTCTCTTTAGGAAGCGCAGGGACCTGAACCCGGGTTCTCCGATGTGGGAAGGAGGAGCCTAATCACTTAAGCCACCTCCGTTCCCTGCTTTGTTGTGTCTCTCATTATGTTTTTTTTCTTGTGTCTCTTGTTGTGTCAGCTTACCGTGTTGTGCCAGCTCACTGTCTTCTTTAGGAGGCACTGGGAACTGAACCAGGGACCTCCCATGTAACAGTGGGGGAACTCAGTCGCTTGAGTGACCTCCGCTTCCCAATGTATATGTCATTTTGTTAGATATTATTAAATTCCTCTTCACTGAAGTTATAATTTACACTTACACAGTTTAAATAGCATTTCTCTTTTGAGTGAAGTATCCTTTCATGTGTTTAAAATCCATTTTGTTTAGGTTTTCCTATGAACTAACAATGTTTCTTGACATTCTTCTATTGTTTTTTTGTGTGGTTTTTTTTTTGTTGTTGTTTGTTTTTTGAGGTACCAGGACTGGGCATTGAACCCAGGACCTTGTATGTGGGAAGCCAGTGCTCAACCACTGAACCACATTGGCTTCCATGAGTTAGTTTTATTGTCTGTTTTGCTTGTTTGTTTTTGCTTTTTTCAGGAGTCACCAGGAACCAAACTGGGACCCTTCATGTGGGAGGTGCCACTCAACTGCTTGAGCCACATCTACTCCCCTTCTATTGGATTTTGAGTATTTTCTCTCCTCTCAATTTTAAGGACTCTTTGTATTTTAAGATTAGCCCTTTATCTGTGATATAAATTTCAAATATTTTCTTATAGATTGTCAATTGTAATTTAATACTACTTATGTTGTTTTGCCATTGAGAACTCACACACATAAACATTTAATTCATCAAACTTTAAATTTTTCTTTTATTATTTCTGGGTTTGGAGTTTTGGTTGGAAAGGTTTTTCTCATGTCCAGCTTTCAAGGAATTAATCCATGCTTTCTTCTAGTATTTGTATGGCTTCTATTATTTCATTTTAAAAAACTATGTATCTATGTAGGTAGGTAGGTACTTAGGTAGGTATTTAGATCTCTGATGAATTTGGAGTTTATCCTGGTATGGTAGATTGAATGATATACCCCAATTTAGACATAATCTTAATCTTCATTTCTGTGTGTGTGAACCCATTATAAATAAGATTTCCTGAGGATGTTATTTTAGTTAAGGTGTGTCCCAACTGAATAAGAGTGGGCCTTGATCCAGATTACTGGGCTCCTTTATAAGCAGAAGACATTCAGATATAGTCAGAGAAAGCCTCAGGGAGAAGCCAGAAACTAGAAGTCAATGGAATGCGAAAGAGAAAGGAGAGGTCGTCAGGGTGGGGTGAGAAAGCCGTGACCCCACGGATTGCTGGCCAGCCAGAACGCTGCTGACTCCCAGAAGAAGCAAGCATTCTAACCTCTGAATTCATGCACCAATAAATTCCTGTTTTTAAACTAAACCATTGTGTGGTAGTCGTGATAGCAGCTCAGGAAAACTAAAACACATGGAAGGTGTGAAGTATGACTCCAGTTTTACTTTTTTCAAATTGGTATCTAATTGCCTCATTGCCATTTATTTAAACTTCCATCTCTTCTCCAGTGATTTGAGATACCACCTTTATCTTATTCTAAACTTTTCTAGGTACTTGTTATTTCTGGTGCTTTTTTTTCTGTCTCATTTTTCTGCTTAATCATGTACAAGTACTACATAGTTTATAGAAGCTTTGTAGTATCCTTTCATAGAAGTGGGGTTAACTCTCCCTTTAGCCTATTTTTTCAGAATTTGTATTCCTATTCTTACATATTTAGTTTCCATTATAAACCTTAGAATCAACTTGCCTAGCTCCAGAAAGAAAAAAGAAAAAAAAGCAACAAACTTGTCTACTCCCCTCCACCCCCACTGACATCTTTATTTTGGTGTCTCCTACTCAAAAACATGAGATGTCTTTCCATGAATAATGGAACATTTTAAAGTAAATACTATTTTCTTACTTTTGGCTATATAACTGAAGGATAAGGCAAAGCAGAACTACTTCAGTGTAAGATCTGGGATATCTTTTAATAAGCAGGTAAGAATCAATTATAATGGACTCATTCATAGCTTGAACATATATATTAATGCTTAAGCCTTTATTATTAAAAAAGCACATGTGTCCTATCTATAAATCTTTTTTAGTAAACCTTTTAGGAGTTATAAATAAAATTAGATTTCAACTCACATCACAAACCAAAATAAATTTCACTATAATTAATTAAAAGCAAAAGTTAAAACCATTGAATACCACGAAATTTCACTTATAATACTTAAAAGCATAAAAAATCAAACTACTAGATTCTAAAAACAAGACATAGGTCACTGAATTGTGAATGGAAAAAGACTTTTATCATAATCATTAAAAAAGAAAGAAAAATCTGTATGACTGAATATGAAAAGATACTTGAATTATAGTGTCAAGTCAAAAAGCAATTTGCAAAGCATGATTCCATTTGGTAAATAATAAAGTATATTTATGTTTTGGTATATTATGTAATATGTATAAATACATACATACACATATGCATATATTATATACATAATATGTATAGATACAATATGTAAAAACATACATGCTTTTTGTATATACATAAATACATACAAACACATATATGGGAGTTATATATGGAGAGAGAGAAAGAGAGAATTATAGCTAGATACACAGACTGTTGTTATCCTTGAAAAGTAGCAGTTATAAGAGGTGGGGATTAGGGACATTGGTTATTTGCTTTATATGTACACAGCTATGTGATGTTCAATATTTATTTTAATAATAAGCATGAACTTCATAATACTTTAAAATAATTTTTAATAACTAGAAATTAAAGCAAGGTAAGAAACAAAAGTAAAAGATTGATAGAGTAGGAAACCCAATATTTAAAATATCTAAAAACTTTCAAAACATATATAATACTCTATAATATGGAAAAATCTGAAATATTTGCAACAAATAGCAAAGGGCCTTATATACTTAGTAGGTGAAGTCTGTCCTAATTAATAGATAAGAAAATACTACAATAACCCAATAGACATATACAAAAAGAATCGGGATCCTTTGCAAAAGAGTAACATAAATATTGAAAATAACCTCACTAAAAATCTAAGGCACATAAATTTGAATAAGGATAAACCCACTCTCCCCTCCCCCATCAAATTAAGAAAGTGTTTTTGTTGTTTACAATGTATAATATAACAACTGAACTCTGGGACAGTGAGGTCAAATGGGATATATTGGCAGTCATTTGAGACTAGAGTTCTACATTATATATCAAGGAATTTTGAAGTGTTCATATTCTTTGATATGGAAATTAAGTTTCTTGGAATCTGCTGAAAATCAGCAGATCAAAATGGAGTCAAAATTCTAGTGAAAGAACTAGAAACAATTCAAAGGAAATCATCCAGATCTAAAATCTGACATCTAGTGTTCATTGCAGTAACTGCATGGTATCAACTAAAATGTCTTGCTGACACACACAGATGCTTAAAAAACCTAATTAACATTGTCCACAGTAAACAAGTACATGACTCAAGAAAGCTTAGCTGTACTGACTTTTTTTGTGTGTCATCAATTGGAGTCCTGAAGCTCTCCTTATATCCAGTCATGGCTGCACCATGAAATACTTATCACCACTTACCAAGGGGCTCTTTTCTCCCCAATAAAAGCTATGAAGCTGCTTTCAGAATTATTTACCTATCTACTTGCTTCTTCCTTACCTTCACAATGGAAGTTCTCTAAAGAATTGCTAACATTTATTGTCACCCCTTCCTAAAACAGTTCTTAGAATGGTTACCAATAATCTCCAGGTCATTATTTCTGCTGGATAATTTTCTTTAAAAATTTTTTGTTTGTACATTAATAATGTTCATGGTAATATCTTCTTCAGTACAGAAGACTATAATACAAAAAGTAAAATTTCTTTTAGATAGCCAATTCCCTTTCCCGCAAAGATTCAGTTGTTTAATAATTTAAAGTGTAGACTGTTCAAAAATTTCCATGTCACTAAAACTTGTATTTAGCCATTTTTACACAAATATATGCATAGATTTCTACAATTGCTTTGCATTTAATTTTATCATGTACATCTTTTCCGTATCAGCACTCATAGTTTTCTAATGTTCCATAATATTCCATCAAATTGAATCAGATTTAATTAAGATATTTAATTAGAATTACTTTAAAAATACTTAGTTTATTTTACCTTTACAAAGAATGCTGTAATGAATATCCTTTTATATAAATCTTTGCATAGTGGTTATTATACCAGTAGGATAAGTGTTAAGAAGTAGAATTGTTGGGTAAAAGGAAGAACATGCCTTTTAATTTCAGGTTCCAGGTCTGTTTTCTGTTAATATAGATTTCTTATTGCAGTAAAACATACATTCAGAAAAGTGCCTAAATCATAATTGAATAAATTGATGAGTTTTCCCAGGATAAACTCACTTGTGAAACCTACCCAGGTCAAGAATCAGAAAATTATCAGAAACCGGAAGTCACTTTACTCTCCTCTAATTACTATCCTTCTGGAAGTGTAACTGGTTTTTTTTTTGTTTTTTTTTAAGATTTTATTTATTTATCTCTCCCCACCCCGTCATTGTTTTGCACTTGCTGCGTCTGTTCATCTTCTTTGTTTCTTTAGGAGGCACTGGGAACTGAACCCGGGACCTCTGCTGTGGGAGAGAGGAACCTAATCACTTAAGCCACCTCCGTTCCCTGCTTTGTTGTGTCTCTCATTATGTCTTTCCTCTTGTGTCTCTTGTTGTGTCATCTTGTCGCTCCAGCTCTCCATCCTGCTCGTCCTCTTTAGGAGGCACTGGGAACCTCTGCTTCCTGTTTTGTTGTGTCTCTCATTGTTTTTCTTCTTGTGTTTCTTGTTGCGTCAGCTTGCAGCACCTGCCTGTCATGCTAGCTTGCGTCTTCTTTAGGAGGCACCGGGAACCAAACCATGGACTTCCCATGTGGTAGGCGGGAGCTTAATCTCTTGAGCCACATCTGCTTCTTGGTTAATTTCTTTCTTACTTCTAAAATTATAGATTAGTTTTGCCTCATTTTGAGCTTTTTATAAATGGAATCTTACATTGTGTATGATTCTTGGCCTCTTTAGTTCAATATTACGCTTTTGATAAGTGCATTTAAAATATTTGATAGTGCATTGGAAAATTTTCATTCCTCCCATTTTTTTTAGGAGATACTGGGGATTGAACCCAGGAATTTGTGTATGTGAAGCAGGCACTCAAGCACTGAGTGAAGGAAGGGGCATATATTCGTGACCTCCCACATAGTTTAACACTGTTGACCATCCTTCCATCAAGAAAAATTTCTCCTTTGTCTTCCATGACAGTTGTCTCCTGGCTTTCCTTCTATCTCCCTGCTTTCCTTCTATTTCAGAATGTTCCTTCACTCAACCTTAAATATACAATGTACTCAAGGCCCAGTCCTAGGTAATCTTAGCCAAACTCATTAGCTTCTGTTACTATCTATCTGCTGATGACTCCAAATTTACTTCTCCAGCCCAGGCAACTTCTCAGAACTTCATACACAAATAGTCAAATTGATCCCATCACTAGAATGTTTCAAAATTCAACACCCCCAAACTTAGCACACCATCTCCCTCACTCACTTTTGCCCCAGACTTGCCCCAGACTTGGCCCTGTCTGTTTCAGTATTGCCTATCTCTATGGAAAAAAATGCCACTAGCCCTAGGTTTCACAACATAGAAACCTAGGAATCATCCTTGAAATTTCTCTCTCACCACACTCTACAGCCACTAAGTTACTAAGTTCTGATTTTTCCTCTCTCAGGTAACTGTCCACTTCTCAGGATAATCACTACCAGCATTCAAATCTAAGCTACCATCATCTTTTCCTTAAGATTATTGCAGTAGCCTCCCGATTGATCTCCTAAACTGATTAATGCTCTGCTTAAAACTCTTCAACAGCTTATGTCTTACATTGAGCCAATTTCTTAATTCAGCATGTAAGAGCCTACACTGATCTAGCCCCTTCCTTCTTCTTGAGTCACTCTTTCTCTTCTTGCCCTTCTCTCCTTACTCCAGACATTTCCTCACACATTGCTTAAAAGGGTCAGAATTATTTTTCACATTGTCAAGAGTGTTGAAAATTGAGCAATTACACCCAACCTGGTTAGGTGGAAGAGTAAATATAAGGAGATAAAGTTAACAGTGAAATTTGGGAAATTTCAAACAAAAAAATCTCTTTCAAAATATGAGGTCCATTGTGGAGGTGGGGGTGGAAAATTCAAGAAACAATGAGATAAAGGAATAATTACCCTCAAATAGCTCCAAGCTGTTTAAGAGGCCAGTTAGCATAATGACTAACAATACAGACATTGGGACCAGACAAACCCAGTTTCTGATCATGACTCTGTCACTTGAAACTTGTGTATCTTTTACTGAATCAAAATACCTGTGAGCCAGAATTTCTACAGTAAGACAATACTTCATCCTTCATAAGGATTATTAGAAGTTCCCCCTTACAAAGTTTGCAATGATTAACAGGTCATAAGACTGTGACTCAATTCCCCCATGACATAAATTGAAAAGGCAGCCTCCAGTCATAACCTACATGATCGATTGATTGAGCAAGCCATAGCCTATGGGCTTGGAGGCAGCCCATCCCTTCCCAAGAATGAACAAAGGAGCCATATAACAGTGGAGCAGATAAGGGCCTTCACCCCTTCAGGGTCCAGGCACCACCAACCCCTCCCACATTCCAAGAACACCCTACCTCCTAGCCCACTACCCCCTAGCCATTTGGCCCCAGGCTGTACTTGGTTTCCCTGCCTATTGATGTACTGTATAAAGTCATATTAACCAGCTTCCAGGGGCGGGCTGAAGTCTAATCTTCAGACCCCCTCTGCTGGGAGAGCTTCTCAATAAACTTCCTGCCTGCAATCATCAGTCCCAGTGAGCGCCGCTTTTCTCCAACAAGGATTAAGTTATATACATCTAGTATTTGGTACATTCTCAACACATAGTTAAATGTTAAGTGGTAGGTATATTATTATTAGGAAGATAATGAGACTATAATAATATGCCATATATTGGGCAGGAGTAACCCATGCTTAATCAATGCTAAAGATAATAAGCATCTCTGGGGCAGAACCTAGACCACATACTCCCACGAGGTTTAAGGACTCCAGTTACCTGGTGCTTATCCCTGTGGCACCAAGAATAAGTCTCCAGGTAACCAGCCACTGGCTCGGGATGACCTAAGCATATATTCAGTCCCAAGGAGTCTTATTTTTTTTAAATCAAGACCTTGCTTTCCTTCAGTTGGCGAAATATTTAAGAATAAACACTTAAAATTTGGAATTTTTTTTTTCGTAATCTCTACAGTCAGGATTTTGTGACCTCCATTGGGATAAGAAACCAATATTTTCTATATAGCTAAGTCAACTTTATCCAGACTAGACAAATCCAACCACTGTTTTGTGCTTGTTGTTTTTTTTTTTTTTTTAACAATTTATTGAAGTATATCATTCATACATGAACATACATAAACTGTAAGTGTTCAGTAAATGTTGTGAACTTACAAAACAAACATGCATAACATCATACAGGGCTCCCACATATCACCCCACCACAAATACTTTGCATTGGTGTCAAACATTTGCTAAGAAATTATGAAAGAGCATTGTCAAAGTATTACTACTAACTATAGTCTATATCTTACTTCCCTATACATTTTTTTTAAGGATTTATTTATCTATTTATTTACTTTTATCCATTTTCACCACCCCCCTGTTTTTGCTGTTTTTGAGTCCATTCGCTGGGTAACTCTCTGTGTCCGTTTCCTGCTCTCTCTTCTCATCCTTCTCCTCCTGTCTTCACTGGGATTCGATCCTTGGAACCTCCGATGTGGGAGAGAGGCGTCCTACCACCTGTGCCACCTTAGATCCTGGTTTTTCGGTGCGTCTCGTCTTGGCTCTACCTTGTGTCACCCTCCTGTTACGTCATTGTCTTGCTGTGTGGCTTGTGGGGCCTGGTGGCTTACCTGCTTGAGGGGCCTGGTGACGCACCCGCGCATGGGGCCTGACAGCTCACGGGCTCGCAGGGCCTGGAGGTGCACCCATGCATGGGGCCTGGGGGGCTCACCTGCGCACAGGTCCTGGTGGCCCACGTGCCTTCTATATTTTTCTTTTTTTTATTTTTACAGGGAGGTCCTGGGGATCGGACCCAGGTCCCTCCATGTGGGAGACAGATGCCCAACCACCCGAGCCACATCTGTTCCCCTGCTATATCTCTTAAGTTTGACCAAAGATATCCAAAGTTACAGTCTTTTCCCATACAGGGTGGTCATATAATAAATCAGGCTTAGTTTATCACCAGCATTCTAAAAACCAGACCTACGGAGAAAAACTAGGTCTGGGAACACATGCATGGTTTCTAATATAGCGAATGTTTAGCCTACCCTGATTATCACAAAATCAGGACAGCGAGAATATTCACATTTGTGCTTCTTTTTATTGGAAATGGAAGAATATAGTTCATAATGTTTATCTCTTCCTGTACTACCCTTAAAAGACATGCACA
>JAQZBX010096732.1:0-11784 GCA_029593785.1 Cabassous unicinctus
TAATAATTGCTGTGGCTTAAAAATTGTGAGGGAATTGTCATAGAGGATTGGAGTGAGCTTTACTGGGTTATAAATCAGAATATGACTGATGGCCAATGTTTTAAAACCAGAGTTAAAAGCTACATTTAGAAAACAAGAGATTGAGAATTCTAGAAATGAATATTCAGCTGTATCACAGCCATATGCGAAGCCTAAGATTTGAAACAGAAGGATTTGGAGAAGTGTTCAAAACCTATTCTTATTGGGAAACATCAAGACATGCTGGCCAGAGAAAGAGACCAGTGAGGGCAGTGTGGTCAGGAAAGGCTACAACTAGATAACTCAGCTGATGGTGGAAAGGCCCTCCTAGCAAGGGATACCTCTGAAGAAAAGCACTAAGGGAGGAATTAAGCCAGCTCTTTCTGAAAAATAAGATATTAGGACAAATTGAATTGAGGTAGAATTTCCTTAATACTAGTAGGAAAATTATTGGTTCAGGAACTGGCAATCAGGGGTTTGTCGTTTGGCTCTGCCATTTATTATCTCTGAGAACATGGTATAGTGACCTAAACTACCTAAGCCTCCATTTCTTCATCTGTGAAATGGGGGTACTGGTTTTATGGACCTCAAAATACTGTTCTCTAGTTCAATTCAAATATAACCCCAATCATATGTCATATAAAAGATTAATTATTGGTAAAGCAATGAAAATAATTGTATTCAGAATGGATGGAACAAGATGTATGGCAAGAAAAACAGAAAGGCATTTATTTCTATTTTGATAGTGCAAGGACAGTAAAAATAGAAAGGAATGGGCAGGCATAATTGATGAGACAAAGAAGAGATGCTCTCTCATTTCCAGGTGCTGTGATCCACAGGTAACCTACTAGCACATGTAAGAAATTAGAACACATAATACAGACTTGGTGTTAGAAAGATTTACTAGTTTTTCTTTCTTCAGTATTCCTGCTCACCAAACTTTGAAATTTTTATTTTATTTATCCATATATGTTTACATTATAATTATAGACATGGCTCAACACAAAAGCTACCTAATCTGAGTGACCGTCCCTGACACTTCTCTGTAGCCCCCTCACTTTGCTTTATTTTTCATTACAAGGCATGGCACCCACTAAGGGATAATGTATCAATTTATTTGATTACTGTCTTCCTAAACTAAAATATCAACTCTTTGAAGGCAAGGATACTGCCTGAATTTTTTTCTTTGATGTTTGTTTTCATAGATATCTTCCTCATACCGAGTTTCTGGAAAATAATAGAGAATCAATGAATAGTCATTATCTCCATAATTTTGGAAAATCAAACATCAAATGTTCTGGTTTGTATTAGTGACATGAACATTCAAAACATGATGTAATGAATAGTAACATGAGTAGGTTAGTTATTTCTTCATTTCTAATGGGGAAATTTGCTCCAACATCCTGAAAAGTAAATAACATACCTGTATTGCATTTCTCATCTCATTTTAGAACAATCCTATGAAACAGACACCATTATAAACCTCATTGTACAGATGAGAAAATGGAAGCTTTAAAAAGCTTTTTAAAAGTTCACAAATTCTCTAAAATCTAGAAACAGGATGAACTAGGCCTTGAAACCACACCAATTTTACTCTATAAAGTAAATCCTCCTAAATTTAACAATTGTTAACATATGGTCATATGTACTTTAACTTTCTGTTTATCCATCAACCTTTGCTGAATCATTTGAAGTAAGTTTCAGACATCGAAACACTTCATCCTAAATACTTTAATGTGAATATTTCAAAAAGAAAAACATTCTCATACCCCCAAAACCAATAATTCCATTCCGTATTCAAATTTCATTTTTAGTTTTATGAAATCAAGAACACTCCACAGCTTTTCTTATTTTTTTTAAAAATGATATTGATTGGTAAACAAGCCTTACAGTTGTCTTTAAGTAGTTCCCCATTGTGTATAGCTGTTTCCCCAGGACATGAACTTGGCTTTCTATGCCCTGTATTTCTAATAGACTGAAAGTTTAATCTGAAGTCTTCACTGTATAGGAGTTGCAATTTTGCTGAGAATAATTCATAGGTGATATTGTACCACATATTGTAACCCATTAAGGACACAGAGCCAGGTTATTTTACTATAATTGATGCTAGCTTTGATCATTTGATTACAGTGGTGTCCACCATTCTGCACCTTTGTAAAAGTTCCTTTCTATTTTTGTGTTATATTTTTGCTTCTTTTCATTGTAACTAGCAGGTGATCTGCAGGATATTTGGTAAGATGTATGTATTCTGTTCTCCAGCCACATTTCAAGTGATGACCTCAATGAATCTTTCCTGAATTATTACAGTTTACATTAGATTTACAAAATGGTGAATTCTATTTTATTTTTTTGCTTTAATTATTTTCTAAGAACTTTGGGTTTATTTTTTAAAGAAAAATTTTTTTGAAGTATATCATTCTTACATGACTATATATGAGTAAGTTTACAGTAAAATATGTAGAACTACAAAACAAGCATGCAAATCATCATATAAGGCACCAATAGATTTCCACACCACCAATACCTTGCATTGTTGTGAAACATTTGTTATAAACTATGAAAGAACATCATCAACAGATTGCTACTAACTATAGCCCGTATCTTACATTTGGAGTATTTTCCCCCAACCCACCCAAATATTAATATCCTATGTTAGTATTTCATATTTACATTCATTTGAGAACATTCTCATATTTGTCCTGTTAACCACAGTGAATAATCTACCTCTGGATTCCCTATGTTATTTAGTCCCATGCTTTGCACAATCCATTCAAAGTGTGCACTCCATGGCCCCCATTTTCATCACAGAGTTGTCCTTTCATCACTTTAGTCAATTTTAGAATGTTTTCTTTACTCCAAAAAGGAAAAATCTCATGCCCCTTAATACCCTCCTATTGTTGTCTCTCAGTATTGAAATATCTTCTTGCAATTGCTGCAAAATATTATAATATTAATGTTAATGATTGTCCATAATTTATATCAGTTGCACTTTTCCCATGTATCACCATATTCTTAACACTTCGTAAAAGAGCATTCTTTTTTTTTTTTTTTTTGGTTCCAGAGTTGGAGTTTGAATCTGGGACCTCCTACGTGGGAAGCTATTGCTCAACCACTGAACTACACTGGCTCCTTCAGCAGTATTGTTTATTTGTTTTGTTGTTAGGAGGTATCAAGGATTGAACCTAGGACCTCCTATATTGGGAAGTAGATGCTCCATCACTTGAGCTACATCTGCTCCTCTTTGGGGAATTTTTTGATGATTTTTTATTTCTCTACTTATGATTTTTTTTTTTTTTGGAAGTCTTCTGTTTCTTCCAGGATCAGTGCTTTTGTTTTATGTGTTTCTAGAAATTTTTCTATTTCATCAGTGATGTCTAGTTTTTTGGCTTACAGTTGTTTATAGTATCCAATTATGATCTCTTATATTTCGGCTGTGTCAGTGACATTGTTCTCTTCTCATGTCTGATTTTATTTAATTGCATCTTCTATCTTTTTTTCTTGTTAGTCTAACTAAGCATTTATTGATTTTGTTGATCTTTTCAAAGAACAAACTTTTAGTTTTGTTGATTTTCTTTCTTTTTTTTTTTAATTCTCCATTTCATTTATTTCTACTCTAGTCTTTATTTTTTCTTTCCTTCTGCTTCCTTTGGAATTGTTTTGCTGTTCTTTTTCTAGTTATTCTGCAAGTGCAGTTGGGTCTTTCATTTTAGATCTTCTTTTTCAATAAGCAATGAAGAGCTATGAATTGGCTATGAATTTCCCTCTCAGCACTGCCTTTGCTGAATCCCAAAACTTTTGATATGTTGTACTTACATTGTCATTTGTCCTGAGGAATTTACAGATTTCTCTTGGGATTTCTTCTTTGACCTATTGATTATTCAAGTGTATATTGATTGATCTCCAAATATTGAATTTTCCAAATTATTGCCTGTTACAAATTGCTTACTTTATTCCATTATGATCAGAGAAAATTTTGTAAAATTTCAGTGTTTTAAAATTTATTGACTATGATTTATGCCCCAGCAAATGGTCTATCCTTGAGAAAGATCCATGAGCTCTTGGGAAGAATGTATATCCTGCTATTTGGGGGGGAAATGTTCTAGTTCATTTATCATATTATTCAAGCCTTCTGTTTTCTTATTTATCTTCTGTCCCAGTGTTCTATATAATCTTGAGAGAGGAGTGTTGAAGTCTCCAACTATGATTGTAGAGACATCTGTTTCTCTCCTTCAGTTTTGCCTGTGTGTGACTCATGTATTTTGGGGCATCTATGTTAGATGCATAAATATTTATCATTGCTATTTCTTCCATGTGAATTGCCCCTTTTATTAAAATATGGTAACCTTCCTAATCTCTTATAACAATTTGCATTCAAAATCTATTTTATTCCATATTAGTATCAATACATCAAACCTTTTTCACTGCCATTACTGTGATGTATGTTTTCCCAAAACTTTCACTAACAGCCTGATTGTGTCTTTGTAGCTAAGATGAGTCTCTTGTAGAACACAAATAGATAGTTCCTTAACATTATCCATTCTAAACAGTTTTTGCCTTTTAATTAGTGAATTCAATCCATTAACATTCAGCGGTACTACTATAAAGATATTACTTTGTCAATTTTATCCCTTGGCTTCCTGTTATTGACTGTTGCTTAACCATTTCAGTTTCTCTTATTTATGTTCTTCATTTCTACAGTCTTCTCAAGTGCTCTCTCCCTTGTCTTTTTCTTTCACACTCTAACACACCCTATAATATTTCTTGTAGATTCAGTCTTTTGGAAACAGACTCTCTCAGCTTTGTTTGTATGTAAAGAATTTAAAATTGACTTCATATCTGAAGGATAGGTTTGCCAGATAAAGCATCCTTGGCTGCCTTTTTTTCTCTTTTGATAACTCAAACATAACTTGTCACTACCTTCTCACCTTCATGGTTTCTGATTAGAGATCAACACTTAGACTTTTTGAGTCTCTCTTGTAAGTAATGCATTGCTATTATCTTACTGCTCTGAAAATCCTCTCTTTATCATTGGCCTTGACATTCTGAATAGCAGATGCCTCACATTAAGCATTTTTTCTGTTTGGGGTATGCTATTCTTCTTGAACATTGATATTCATGTCTTTCATAAGGGTGGCAAATTTTTCAGTCAGTATTTCATTAAACCTTCTTTCTCCACTTTTTCCATTGTCTTTTCCTCCTGGGAACCCTATAACACATATGTGAGTGTGCATTTCATGTTGACATTCAGTTCCCTGAGACTGTGCTCATTATATTTGCATTGCTTAATCTGTCTGTTCTCTTATCTTTTAAAGTTCAATTCTGTGTTTAAATTCACTTATTCGTTATTGTAACATTTCAATTCAGTGATCATATGCCTGTTTTTATTTTATTTTTTTTGCAAATTTTATTGGTACATATTAATAAAGCACACAATTCATCGAAATTTTATAATCAATAGTATTTGGTATAATGACATTGCTGTGCATTCAACACTTCAATCATTATTAGAGCATTTACATTATTTCAATAATAAAATGAAAAAAACAGACAAACAAAAAACTTACTCACATCTCAATCTCCTGACTTTCCCCTGCTGTACATACCAGCTATTATTGGCTATTCTTACACAAGTATGTATCTGCTTATTAAGTAGTTTCATTGAGATATATTCACACACCATATGATTTATTGAAAGTTTATAATCAATGGCTTTTAATATAATCACAATATTGTATATGCATCATGTCAAAATTTTAGAACAATTTCATTACTCCTAAAAGAAAGACTCCACACCTCTTAGCATTATTTCCTCAGCCCTACATATCTACTCTTCTAATTTCATCTTTATAAATTTATTTTTATATATATCTTATATAAATGGAATCATACAATATATAGTACTCTGTCCTCCTTCACTTAGTATAATGTATTTTTGTCTGATATTAACATTTTGAAGTATTAACCTACATTTGTTCAGCTTCAAGAAAAATGGTCTTATACATGCAGTTTTACCCATATTCATAATTCAAATAATATATTTATATTCACATAATGTATTTAGTTCATAATAGTGCAATCATAGAGTATTTGTCCTTTTGTGTCTTACTTGCTTCAATCAACATAATGTCCTCCAGGTTCATCCATGTTGTCATATGTTTCACAACTTCATTACTTCTTACAGCTGCATAATATCCCATCGTGTGCGTACACCACAACTTGTTTATCCATTCATCAGTTGAAAGACACCTGGGTTGTTTCAAAATTTTAGCTATTGGAAATAATGCTGCTATAAACATCATTATGAAGATGTTTATTGGTGTCACTGCTTTCAATTCTTCTGGGTATATACCTAGAAATGTTATTGCCAGGTCCCATGGCAAGAATATTTTCAATTTCTTAAGGAACTGCCAAACAGTCCTCCATAGTGGCTTTACCATTCTACATTCCAACCAACAGTAAACAAGCATACCTATCTCTCCACTTCCTCTACAACATTGACAGGTTTCTGACTTTTTTTTCTTTCCCATCCAAGGGTGTATATTGGGAATTCTATGTACATTTCCTTCTATCTGCTAAGATCCTTAGTGAGAACAGATGTTATAAAAGGAAGCCAGATCCATGAGCTCCGGTGAAAATTAGCATAATTTTTATCGTTCCATGCAAAATAGATCAGTTCAGAGATCAATAATGTGTGCATCACCAGCCTGAGAACATCTTCAAATGAGGGATGAAATAGCAGTCTGACCGTAACTTTTCCCAAGAAATATAACCTTAAAACCAGTAATTATCAGGAGAATTTCACGTGGAAGAGAAGTGTTGCTGACAGCTGGAAGGGTAGAATATCGCAATGCCCTTTGTCACCGGAAAGGATTGTGATGGGGTGTGTCTCAGTGTGCTGAAACTGTTGTAACAAACACAGCAGGAAGGTACTGTGTTGCAGCGCGGAGGCCGGAGGTCCAACCCCAGGGCGCTGCCTGGCCCTGCCTCCTCTGGTCTCGGCTTGCTAGTGCTGAGCTTGTCTCCCTCGGTCCCCTGCTCTGGCTTCTACTCACGTGGGCAAAGCCCCTCTGTCTGAAAAATCTCCAGTTCCCTTGGATAAAGGCCCACCTGGCCCAATCTGACCACATCCCGGTAGGACCTTCATCCCCATAGAGAGGGGTTACAACCTGAACATGGCTTGTGGGGTCATGAGTCCCTCCCCACCAATGGAAGAAGCCCTAGACTATCAGAGATGGCCCTGCCCCACCTTCACTGCCAAGTGGCTGCCATCCAGCCACCTGGGCCTCAGTTTCCTCTTCTGTAAAATGGGGGACTCGTTTTACCTGTTCAAACCATTACATAAGCAAAGGGACTTGCATGTGTAAAACTTCAGAATACATTGTGCCGAGGATGACTGTAGTCGAAACTAAACGTGGAAAACTACCCATTATTTTGAAATTACCCTCTTTGTACATATTTTTCTGCTTTAAAAAAGCTTTTAGAAGTCCATTATTTGAAACACCAGTGTTGTTCTTTCTCTATGAACCCTACAACTAAACCTTGGGTTACTGATAATAGTTACTTCAGCGCTTCTTATGGGAAAGACTTGAGCATCTGACCGATGAATAATGAATGCAGCTAATCCAAGCACTGCATGTCTGGAACCTCGAATGGATGTGCTTGGCTTTAAAGAGATTTCCTTAAAGCTTTAAAGCCCCAACGCTCAAAGGCATTGTTGTTTTAATACAGTCCCAGAAAATTGTATCTAGTGTCTACTATGCACCGCACACTAGAACCTGGTGCTCAGGAAACCAGATCCACAAGACAGAGCCCTGGGCCTGAGAAGCCGCAGCCAGGGGTGAGGAAGGGCTGCCCAGCACGCAGCTACCCAGGGCACAGTGGGAAGGGCAGGTCGCGTTGGGCCTTGCCGTGGGACCACACCCAGGCGAGCACAAGCGGGCGAAGGGGAAGGCTTTCTAAGACCCCTGAGCACCAGGAAAGAAGGTCTGTGTCTGCATCTCACAGCTCCTGCTGGGAGTGGAGGGCGGCATTCCAGCAGAAAGAAGGCAGGAGCTGTGGGGAACCTGGCCTGGACACTGCAGAGCGTGGCCAGGGACTGGGGCACGCCGTGTTTTGTCCACTTGCGGGCTGTGGGTTATGACGTCAAAGCGGTGGGCCAAAAGGAATCTTGAGTGAAATGTTAAGAAGGCAAAGAACAGCCCAGTGGTGACCAGGATGAGGACGAGAGTCAGGTAGAAGACGCCCGTCTGCCGGGCCATCATGATCCTGCAGTCGCACAACTTGTTCCGCCCCGGGAAGACCTCTCATTTCCTCCGCCCCGCGCTTTTCTTGGGGGGCGACTCCATGGGGGAGGAGCTGCGGGTGCTGATCTGGCTGTACTCTCAATCTTTTATTCGCGCGCCGCCGCCGGGGGGGCGGGGCGGCCACGGGGGCAGCCCGCGGGGGGCGCACAGCTTCAGGAGTCCGCCTGGTGCGAGGCGGGGCGGGCCCGGCGCCATCCCGGTTCCACGACAACTTGGCCCAGGAAACCCAGGTTAACCCTTTGGCGCCTCCAACTGTCATAGCAAAACCACGTTTCTGCAGGGAACGCGCCCATCCGCCGCCCGCGGGAGCGGTCCACGGCTCCGGCCAGCCCCGGCCCCCGCAGAGCGGCGAGCCCTGCTCCGTCGGCCCACGGCGCCCGTGGGTCTGCGCCCCAGCAGGGACAGGGCGGCGCCCGGGGGGTCAACGCTGCAGCGGGACGAGATGGCTCCTGGGGCTCCGCGCCCCGTCGGGGTCGCTGCTTCCGGAGCCGTAGCGCGCGGAGGCGAGGGGGATGCAGGCTCGTTTCTCCCATTGGCGAAGCCTCCCTCTGGTGAATGCTCCCCCTAGGGGTGGAGAAAAAAACAGCATGTTAACGCTGTCAGCCGAGCCTGGGAGCCCCTGGCGGCGATCCCCGCAGCCGCGCCGACTCCACGGACCCTGCGCACGCCGGATCCGGGTCTCGGGGTCGCGACTCGCGAGACGCACGGCTAGGCCCAGCCCCGAGGAGTGCCGCCGGCGTGTGGGGAGGGAGCGCGGTCAGGGTCGCGGGGGCACCGCCACGCCACTTGTTTGCCTCCGAGGAGAACCGCGCGGCGCTCGAACCGCGTGTCTTCCTCCTCCCGGCCAGCCTGTGCGCTGGCGCGGGCCCCTCCTCCTCCACCGCCTCGACTTCCTCTCCCTCCTCCTCGCGGGCGAGCACCTGCACCCGGCACCCAATGCGCGCCCGGCCTCGGGGGGTTGGGGAGGTGTCCCGTCCCGCTCCTCCGCCTCGCTGCAAGTTCTTGGGCCGCGCGATCTCCGCCTCCGTGTCCCCACCCGCCACCGTGCCACATGCCCACGACCGCGCGCAAACCCCGGTAAGCACGACGGCTCCCCGCGAGCGGAGCGGCACCTGACTCGGCTCCTTTCTCCCCTCCAGGCGCGCGTGGGAATTGCGGGGGAATCTCTGAGGGTGCAGAGGGGCAGGCCGGGGCTGGGCGCCGGGGTATCGGCGCCCGGAACTGCCGCCCTGCAGTTGGTAGAGGGTGAGCCAGGGTCTGGTCCTGCGGGCCGCCGCCCCTCCGCCCGCCCTCTCGACTCCGCTTAGGGCGCCGAGCAGCCGCTGGCTTTATTGCTGTCTCCGGGCCCCTGTGTACCCCCAGGCCACGCAAAGGGAGGCTTCTTCGCTCGGCCCCGACCCTCGAGGCTGGGCGGCTGGAGCCGAAGCCTCTGCGCGCATGTCCCCTGTCAGGCTGGGGTCCTGACTTTTTAATAGTGGCCAGTTTAATAGGTGTGAAATGATAGAGAAAAATCCAGCTGGGCCTCAGGGAGTAAAATGAAAACACGAAACACATGAACATACACAGTATAGATATCCTAGAGGGAGAAAAGAAGGAAAGGGGTCAGAAGGAGTGTTGGAAAAAAATAAAGCCTGACAATTTCCTAACTCTTTTGAAAGACATGGACATACTTCTCCAGGAAGCAGAGTGCACACCAAGCAGTATAAATCCTAAAAGGCTTACACAAAGACATAAACTTATCAAATTGTCCAATGCTCAAGACAGAATAATGAAAGCAGCAAAAGGAAAGACATCCATCACACACAAGGGGCTCAATAACATTAAGCACTGATTTCTCTTCTGAAACCATGTAGGCAACAAGGCAGTGGTATGGCATAGTTAAGGTCAAAAAACAATATCAAAAATAAAAACAAAAGAAAAAACCTGTCAGCCAAGAACTCCGTATCCAGCAACACTGGCATTCCAAAAAGAGGGAAAGTTTAAAATATTCACAGATAAACAGAAATTTAAGAAGTTTTAATAAGAAACCTGCCCTTCAAGTAATACTAAAAGGATTTGTGCAAGTTGAAAGGAAAAACAAAAACAAAAAACAGGAAGAGGGTTGGAGGAGTGTGGAGAAAAGAATAGTAAGAATAACTAAAAAGGTAAAAAGAGAAATATAAACAAAATAAGACATATATAAAGCTAAAGAAAATATGGCTTATGTAATTAAAGCCTTGAGAGTAATTACATTGAATGTTAGTGGCTTAAACTCCCTAATCAATAGACACAGATTGGCAAAATGGATAAGGAAATATGACCAATCTCTATGCTGTCTATGAGGTAAGAAACTCACTTTAGACCCAGGGACACAAGAAGGTTGCAAATGAATGGCTGGAACATGATTTCATATGCAAACAATAACCAAAAAGGGGAGAGAGTAGCTATAATAATATCAGATGAAATAGACTTTAAATGCAAAATTTTTGTTAGAGACAAATAAGGACAATATATATTCATAAAAGGGGTAATCATCAAGAAGAAAGAACAATCATAATCATTTATGCACCTAACCAGGGTGCCCCAAAATACATGAGGCAAACATTGGAAGACCTAAATGTAGAAATAGATGATTCAACATTTATAGTGAGGGCACTTAATACACAATTATCACCACAAGATAGAGCATTTAAGCAGAAGGTCAATAAGGAAACAGAGTCCTTGAATAATGTTAGAGGATCTAGACCTAATAGACATATACAGAACATTAATGGCCAATTAGAATGGAATATATATTCTAGTCGAGCACACATAGCTCATTCTCTAGGATAGACCACATGCTAAGCCATAGAACAACTCTCAAGGAATTCAGAAAGTTTGAAATTATACAAAGTAATTTCTCTGGCCACAGTGGCCATGAAGCTGTAAATGAATAAGGGCAGAAAACTGGAGAAAGCACAAAGATATGAAAGTTATCTGTAAATGAATAAAGGCAGAAAACCAGAGTAAGCACAAAGATATGAAAGTTAAACAACACACTCATTAGACAACCAATGGATCAAGGAGGAAATTGCAAAAGAAATGAGTTATTACTCCGAAATGAATGAAAATGAGAAAACAACATATCAAAACATAGGGGATGCAGCAAAAACAGTGCTGAGACTGAAATTTATAGCCATAAATGCCTATATTATGAAAGAAGAAAGAGATAAAGCCAACAACCTAATTACACACCTGGAGGGACTAGGAAAAGAACAACAAACTATTCCTAAAGTAAGTAGAAAGAAGGAAAAAAAGATTAGAACAGAATTAATGCAATTGAGATTAAGAAAACACTAGAAAAAATAAGACCAAAAGGTGGTTCTTTGAGAAGATTAATAAAATTGACAAACCATTAGCTAAACATAAAAAGAAAAAAGAGAGAAAATGAAAATACATAAAATAAAAAATGATCTAGGGGATAAAACAAGAATATCATACAAGG
>JAQZBX010096733.1:0-11764 GCA_029593785.1 Cabassous unicinctus
GAAAAATAGATTGAGAGAAATTACAAATTTTAAAAGAGACTGTATGGCCAGGTTTGATTTAATATAATAAATTATAAAAAACAGTATAGCAACAAACATTTATAAATGTAAATAATAATTATAATACAATAGAAATTAATTATAACATAGTTCTAATTTTTATATTACACTTTTAACTATTGGACATAATAATCTCTAAGAATGAAATAAATTGTTGGCTTAGTTATTTAATCTCCATTTAGGCCATAATTCTTTCTGGATAATTCTGCCTCATAAAATTTTAAGTTGGCATATTGTTATCTGCTCTAATTCATTTCAATAATATGTGAAGAATTCCCAAATAAGAATTTGATTATCCAGAAAGAATTCTGATGGATTTTTTAAACATACATCATTGAATTATATTGTTAATGTTTTCTCTGGGGATATAACTTACATCCATAAGTTATTTTATTGTTCTTAACATTATTATGACTGATTCCAGGCAATGAAGATGGCAGTATAAGACACTCAAGGGTCTGTTCACCTACAGAATCTTTGAAATACTATAATCAAGGGACAAATTAACTTCCTTAAAACTCCAGAAAACAATTAATTAATTGAGTAAAAGGGTGAGTACTGAATCAAGATATGTAACCTAAAAATGTTAGACCTCTCACTTTTGCCTCAGGTTGAGTTTCTTTATATAAAGCTAAACTCTCAAGGAGAATATCATGCAACACAGTGCAGATTTCAAAAGACAATAACAGATGTTTTTTGCATTGATTTTTTGCTTTTGTTTTGGTTAGTTCCTGACACTCAGTGATATATGTGGCATATAAACAGCTGAGTATCATCGTAAGAAAGATAAAACTCAGGGTCTAAACCCATAGTTAAAATATTAAAATATTAAAATTTGCACTGTGAAACAAGAACTTACTAGACAAAGACACAAGAATCATGGCTCATCCAAAGGAACAAGATAAAACATCAGAATTCACCAAAGAAGAGAGAAAGGATTAGGAAGAATATTCAAATGGCAGAAAACTTCTCTAATTTAATGAAAGACAAACCAAACATTCAATAAGACCAGTAGCAACAAACAGGATAATCTTGAGGAGAACCAAACCTGGACAGTAAAACTGTAGAATGAAATGACAAGGAGAGTCTTCTGAAAGCTGGAAGAGAAAAGGAACATGTAACATATTATGCAGTCTTATAAGACTAAGGGCTGATTTATCAGCAAAACCAAAAGAGGAATGAAAACAGTGGGGTGACAAAATTAATTGCTGAAAGAAAACAATTTCAACAGAGAATTTTATATCTGGTAAAAGAGTCTTAAAAATGAAGGAGAGATTAAGACATTCCCAGATATAATAAAAGCTGAGCTGTTCATTACAGCAGGTCCTGTCCTACAAGCCATGCTCTAGGGGGTGTTTCAGATGGAAAGGAAAGGACACTAGAGAGTAGATAAAAGCAGCATAAAGGAATAAAGAATTCTGGTAAAGGTAACCATATGGGTAATTATAAACCTACATGTAATATTGTATTGTATTTGTTGTATATAACTCCATTTTTTTGCTTGAAAAGGTTCTAAATATCACATGCTTAAAAAGTAATAGAAATTCTAAGGTTTAGGATATTTAATGTGTAAAGATATAATTCAAAATAATACAACGAAAAATGTAATGGGATGGTGGGGTATAAAAACAAAGTTAGTATCAAAATAATGAGATTGTTACAGATTTTAGAACTTTGATTCCAGTCCAATGGAAACCAAAAAGAAAATATCTGAAAAACATACCAAAGGAAATGAGAAATATTACAATACAAAAAAAATCCTGTAGACATTAATGGAAATTTTAAGGGGCAAATATGGTATAAAACAAACAAGGTGCAAATATCAAAAATGGCAGAAGAAAGTGCTTCATTATCAGTAACTGCTTGAAAGGGAAATAGACTAAATTCTATCTCAAAAAGCAAAAATTGGCATTGGTTAATATTAAATGCTTTTTACAAGAAACTCAACTTTAATTCAAAGACAGAACTTGGTTGAAATGGAAAAGGTGAATAAAATATTTGTTGCAAATATTAACCAAAAGTAAGCCAAAATAGCTATACTAATAGATACAATAATTGTGAACTCAAAAAATGTTAAAAGGGAGAAATCATTACAGTATATATGAAGATATATGAAGTCAAATCAACAAGAACACATAATATTTATAAATATATATGCACTGAAACAGCAGAAATCCACAGGAATGAAACAAATATTGTTATTTTTGAAACAGAAGTAGATGGTTCTATGATCTAATAATAAACATTAATATAGAATTTTTAATAATGGCTAGAACATTTAGGTAGAAAATTGATAAGAAAATGGAGGACCTGAGTGATACTACAAAAAATCTATAGCTAAGAGATATATGTAGAACACTTCAATCAAAATATCAGAATAAACATTCTTCTCTAGTGCACATGGTTTATTATAAAAAATAGATTTTATGCTAAGTCTCAAGGCTTAATAAATTTAACAAAATTGTAATTATACAAGGAGTATTCTCTGACAACATTGAAATGATATAAGATATCAATAACAGAGGGATAATAAAAAAATTTAATAATATGCGAAAATTAAAAGTACACTGTTAAACTTCAATGAGTCAAAAAAGAAATTTCAAAGTCAATCAGGAAATATCTTGAGGTGAATGAACAAAAACAAAAGATACCAAATCTTGTAGATGCAGCAAAAGCAGTGGTGAGAGAGAAATTTATACTGGTGAATACTACAACAATAAAAGGAGAAAAATCTTTGAGTGTCAACCTCACAACTTAAGGTACTAGAAGTAGAGCAGTATAAGCCAAAAGAAAGCAGTTGGAAGGAAATAACAAAGATTATCATGGACATAAAGGAAATAGAGAATAAAACAAAATTGGGAAATTCAATGAAACCAAAAGTTGTTACTATGTAAAGATAAATAATGTCAACATGACTTTAGCTAGGCTAACAAGGACAAAAAGAAAGAAGACAAAAATAACTACAACCAGAAGTTAAAAGAGTGACATTACCATCAACCACACAGAAATAAAATAGAGTATAATTAGATACTATGATCAGTTGTGTCAAAAAAAAATAGATAAACTAGATGGAATGAATAAATTCTTAGAAACATAAAAACTGTCTAAACTGATTCAAAAAGAAATAGAAGATCTCTACTGATAGAAATCAAATCACTAAGCAAAATATCCCAACAAAGAAAATCACAAGCCCAAAGAGACTCATTGGTGAATTGTACCGACATTGCAAAAACAACAATCCTCCCTAAAATTGAATCAGAGGAAACACTTCTGTGGTAGTTTGAGGTTATCTAATGAATCCCAAAAATAGAAAGAGTTTGCTTTTAAAGTAATCTATTCCTGGGGGGTGGGATACCATTTAATTGCATTAAATTTAGTTGAGGTGCCTTTGATTAATTACTTGATCAGATCCATTTAGGGCAACTGATTGGACTGTGTCAGTGAGTTGTCACTCAGGTTGAGTCTCCTCCCCATTGCTAGGTCAGGTATAAACAGAAATGCAAAGAGACACCAACAGAAAAAGGAGAAGGAAGCTGCCCTATTGAATCCTGCCATGGAGAGAACTAGAGGATCACTTAAACATGAAGCCCCCAAGAAACTGGGCCCATGGAGTAGCTCAAGAAGTCTGCTGATAGCAAACAGTTCAACTCAGAAAGAGGGTGAAGTGACAAAGATCTATATATGGGGTCTGGAAAGAGACAATCCCTATGCCTGGTTGCCCTCAGCTGAGTTCAAATCTTGCCTGAGATTGATGGCCATCTTGCTTCAGATTGTGGCAGTTGACTTTGGTGAGAAAACATCTCTGAGGGTTCCTCATTCTGGACTTTTCACAGGCTTGGAACAATAAGTTTTGCTTCAAGTTATTCCTCCTTATAAAAGACTCCCATTTCTGAAAATTTACACTGGCAGCTCTTTGGCATACTAAAACATTTTCCTAACTTATTCTACTGAGTAGCTTCACACTAATGCAAAATCAAGATAAAGATACCACAATAATATGAATGTTTATAAATGAATACTCACAGAACTAACATACAAAATTCAAAAGTATGTTAAAAAAATTATACACCATGATTTAGTGAGATTTATTCCAAGTACTTAATAATGGCTCAATATAAGAAAATTAATTGATGTAAAGCACCTCATTAATAAAATGAAGTAAAAACTCATTATAAAAATTAAAACATAACCATCTAAGTTGATTCAGAAAATAAATATTTGGAAAAATAAAGCACTCTTCCTGTAAAAATAATGAAAAATCTAGGAAAATTAGGAATTTAACTCAAAATGATAAAGGTCTTATATGAAAATCCCACAACTAACATCATATTTAAGGACAAGGCAAGGATGACCACTGTCACAAGTATTATTCAACATTGAAATGTGTGTTCTAGCCACAAGGAAATAAAAAAGCATCCAAATTGGAAAGGAAATAGTAAAATTTTCCCTGATTGCAGATGATATGATCCTATATAGAAAATTCTGAAAAATCCCCAACACTAAGATCTAATAACTAACTCAGCAATTCACAAAATCAGTCATGTTTCTAACACTAATAATGAATTAAGATTCTCAAGAGAAGCAGAACTGACAGAAGGTATCTGTAAATAGTATGAGATTTTATAAAATTTTCTCACACAACTATTTGGATGCACCATCCAAGTATGTAAGGTAGGCTGCAAACTAGGGACTCTGATGAAATTTCCTGATGAGATAACTAGGAGATTCTGGCTTGGTAATATTCACTCTTAAATTTGGCATCCCTAAATAGACATGAAACTAATACAATTTATGTCATATAATAAGATAAAAGGATAGGGAAGAAAAATATATTTATTTTGTGTATATGTACAAACATACAACAAAACAAAGGAGAAACGGTCCTCATTTCTGTAACTAGCCACATGGACAAAGTTCATATTTATCTCTACTTTCTTCCACTACTCATTCCCTTTCCCTTTACCCTCAACAAAAACTTGGTTCTTTGCCTGGTAGGCTAACCCAAACCTCCATTCCTGAAGATTCTGGGCCATTTTTAGTTATGCCTGGATTGTAGTGTTGAAATTTTCCATTGACTTTAATCACAGGGCTTGGTAGTCCTAAGAGATGCCCTAGGGGATCTCCTATATTACAGTAAACACTTATTTGCTTCCACTCTGTAGGAAAGTCATATTATCCCTTGATAGGTTCAATCATCCTGGCCAGTACAGTAATTCCCTTCTCCTCTGGTGATTCAGAGATAAAAGGAGCCCAAAATGGCCAGGTGGAATTCTTAACTTCCAGTTCAATGTAATTGTTGTTGTACTTCCTGGTGGATGCACACCTCCTTTTAGAATTAAGAACTGTAGACCAGCAGAGCTTAAGGTTGCAGGGAAAGGAAGCAAATATTTTCCTAGTGGATCACCAGGGGTAATAGTGAGTGGTGCCAATTCCATTGCCCCCATCCCCACTTCATTCCCTGAACCGCAAATCCTGGCTATAGGAGACACATCACCTTGGACAACATTGCCTCAGCTCTCTAAGGTAGTGCCACCTCTTTGGGGCCTTAATGGAATCTTCAAAAGTCCATTCCATTGTTCTATCAATCCAGCTTATTCAGGATGATGGGGAAATTTGTAAGACATGAATTACATGAGAATGTGCCCATTCCCGTACATCATTTTCTGTGATGAGAATTCCTTGATCAGAAGTAAAACTGGATGGAATACCATGTTGTTGGATAACACTTTTGGTAAGTACATAGGAGGTAGTTTTGGAAGAATCATTCCATACAGGGAAGGCAAGCCTATATCCAGAGTATTTATATATTCCAGTATATACATATTGTCTGCCCTCGTGGATTAGTGGGGACCACCAAGAGACTATGGCATCCACTGAAAACTTTAGTGGGTATATTGGCTGTGCTACAGCAGGTAACAGAGCATCTGCATTTAAATAAGAAAAGGGGACACCATCAGATAGCACTGGACATAACATGGCCGAAGCTAGGTGCTTTGCGAATGGCTACTGAAGCAGAAGAAATTGTGAAGGCCTCTCTGCACAGCTTAGAGAAGGAATTAAAGCTAGAAAGAGATATGTACCTAGCACAGTCAGAGATGAAGGGTTCTTTATCTGATTAACTGAGCAAGTTGATGATCAATTAGAAACCTTTGTATGCAGATATGCTAATATTAGAGGCTGCAGTTTGCCTTGGGTCCAGGTCCTAAGGCATGGAAATTACAGATTCCACCTTAAATGAGGAAAAGGAGGAAGAGAGGAAGCTGGATGAAGATGAGGGCTCCCCAAGGTACGTCTCATAATAAAGCAGAAGTGGCAGGCATTATAGGACCAATCCCCTGGGTACCAGCTGTTCCAACCCTCAGAGGAAAAATTGCATGTAACTATGAAAGAATATATAACTGCTGAATTAGAAGATTCAGGGCAGAGGTACAGGGAAAAATCTAGCAAGTCCATGCTTAACTGGCTTCAAAGGTTATGAGACAATGAATCAGAAAGAGTTGTATGATCTGCAGTGGAGAATAGCAATTTAGCCTCTATTACTCCTCATCATTCTCTGTGCTTGTGTGTATATACCACCTCAAATGAGGGAATAAATGTTTCAGTGCTAAGATGGTTACTTGCCAGATGCAAAGCTGCATGAACTAATGAAGGAGATATATCCCATTCCACCTCCACTAGCAATCTATGGAAGAGTTACAGGGTGTTTTGTGGAGGTTAGGGATGAATCATGCTATTTATCATGCCAACTTTGTGAGGTCTGATGCTTAAACTTTTATGACAACGATGAAAGATACTTTGCTACATATCACTCACAGCCATTATTATGGACCTTGTGTATATATTCCTGGTCACTCCCACAACATTTCAAAGACTTTAAATCATATGCGTGAACACATATAGGACATTGATAAATTAGCTGTTGGACCCCTATCTGACTGGTTTAATTCCCTTTCCTGGCCATGGTGACATGTCTTTACAGGTCTACTAGATTTATTGGAGGAATTTTTTATTCTGTTGTTTGTTATACTGTTGCTGTGGAATGTGGATGCAATGTGTGTCCTATGATCAATGCCAGCTTCTGTATGGGGTGAATTGTGGGAACCCAAGGCCCTGAGCATCCTCTCCTTAAAAGAAACACAGCCCAAAGCACGTAGTCCCTGGCATGACCCAGATACAGGGTAAAACAATGCCTATGGCCAATTGACTTTTCAAAAAAATGGAAAGTCATCTTAAATGCATAAGAAATTTCAAGGGTTCTTTAATTGCAAAATAATATTGAAAAAGAAGAACAAAGTTTTACATATGCTGTATGATGAATTCTACGAGAGTGTGATTAAACAGCAAGAATATACTGCCTCATAGTTTCAGGAGCTAGAAGTTCCAAATCAAAGCTGCCTTCCCAAAGTCTTAAGCTATCTGGTAGTGGCTTATCTACAATTGTTGGGATCCCTTGGTTTACATCTCTGCCTCCTGTCACATAGTAATCTCTCCCTTACATCTGGCTTTCCTGCTTTCATTGGCCTCTACCTTCTGTCTTCTACCTGTTACTTTCTTCAACTGCATCCAAATTTCTTCTGCAAGATCTTGTACTATGTATTGAGATCAACACTTATTCAGTAGGGCTGCATCTGAAATAGGTATAACATTTTATTAAAATCCTATTTCCATGAGTTAATACCCAGAGAAATGCAGATTAAGTTTAAAAATATGTCTGTCATGGAGGTACACAAGTAAGCCTACCTCACTTCCTGATTTCAAGAGCCAATACACAGCTACAGTAACCAAAATAGTTAAGTAATGACAAGAAAAGAGAAAAATAGAATAAAATAAAGCATTCAGAAATAAACCCATCATGTAGCCAACTGATTTTTTCTAACTATTTTATTATTTCTTTAAAATATATATTTTTATTAAAGAAGTTGTGAATTTACAAAACAATCCTGCACATGTGTGGAATTCCCATATAACATCCCTTCATCACCATACTACACCATTGTGGAACATATGTTACAGATTTTGATATATCAATTTGGGCAGGATTGACATTTTAATGATATTAAGATTTCTAATCCATGAGCATGGAATATTCATCCAATTATTTAGGTCTTTTTGGTTTCTTTTAGCAAAGAATTGTAGTATTCTGAATACAAATGCTTTACATCCTTGGTTAAGTTTATTCCTAAATATTTGATTTTTTAACCTCTATTGTAAATGGAATTTTTTTCCTAACTTCTTCCTCAGATTGCATATTAGTCATGTATGGAAACACCACTGAATTTTGTGTATTGATCTTGTATCCTGCCAATCTACCAAAATAGTTTGTTAGCTCAGGTAGCATTGTTGTAGGTTTGGGGGAGGGGCTTTCTAACTATAGGGTCATATAATCTGAAAATAATGAATACTTTGCCTCATCCTTTCCAATTTGAGTGGTTTTATTTCTTTTTCTTGTCTGATTGCTCTAGCTAGAACCACTAGCACAGTTTTGACATTAGGCATACTTGTCTTGTTATTGATCTCAATGGGAATGCTTTCAGTCTTCCACCATTGAGTACAAAGTTAGCTGTGGGTTTTTCATATATGGCCTTTATCATGGTAAGAAAGTTTCCTTCAACTCCTATCTTTTGTAGTATTTTTATCAAGAAAGGATGATGTATTTTGTCAAACACCTTTTCTATTTCAATCAATAAGGTGATGTGATTTTTATTCTTAGATTTTTTAATGTAGTCTATTATGGTTGATTGATTTTCTTGTGTTGAACCCCCCTTGCATGCCTGGTATAAAATCTACTTGATTAAGATGAACAATTCTTTTAATGTGCTGTTGGGTTCATTTCACAAGTATTTTCTTGAGGATTTTGCATCTGTATTCATTAGGGAATTTGGTCTGTAATTTTCATTTTTGTAATCTCTTTACCTGGTTTTTGTATAAGGGTAATATTGGATTCATAGAATGATTTAGATAGAATTCCTTCTTGTTCAATTTTTTGAAAGAGCTTTAATAAGATTGGCATTAACCTTCTTTGAATGCTTGTTAGTACTCACTTGTGACACCATCTGGTCCTGGGATTTTCATTTTTGTTTCAGTCTCTTGATTTGTGAATGGTTTCCTGAGGTCTTCTAATTGTTCTAGGTTCAGTGTAGGTTGCTCTTACATTCCTAGGAATTTTTCCATTTCATCTACATTTTAAAATTTGTTCAGAGTATTCTCTTATGATCTCATTTATTACTGTGGTGTCAGTAGTAATGTTCCCTTTTTCATTTTTTTATTTTATTGATTTGCATCTTCTCTCTTTTTTTTCTTTGTCAGTCTAGCTAAGGTTCATCAATTTTGTTAATCTTCTCAAAAAAAGCATCTTGTGGTTTTGTTAATTCTCTCTATTGTTCTCAATTTCATTTATTTGTGCTCTGATCTTTGTTATTTCATTCCTTACACTTGCTTTGGGAATACTGTGTTGTTCTTTTACTAGTTCCTTCAGCTGTGTACTTAGGGCATTGATTTCAGCACTTTCTTCTTTTTACTTTAATAATTGGGACCTATAATTTTCCCATTCAGCACTGCCTTTGCTGCCTCAGGTAGTTTCTGATATGTTATGTTTCTTCTTGGTGAATTGTCCCTTTTATTATTATATAATGTCCTTCTGTTTTCTCTAATAACTGTTTTCCTTTTAAAGTCTGTTTCATCTCATGTGGTTATAGTTACTCCAGTTTTTTTTATTTGTTTGTTTGTTTGTTTGTTTGTTTATTACTGCATGTGTAGAATATCTTTTTCCAACCTTTCACTTTGAATCTATTGATATCCTTGTGTCTAAGCTGAGTCTCCTGTAGACAGCATATGGATGACTCATATTTTCTTATCCATTCCACCAGGCTGGGTCTTTTGGCAGTTGAATTTAATCCATTAACATTCAGTGTTACTACTCTAAAGGCAGTATTTATTTCTCCCATTTTGACCTTTGGGTTTTATCTATCATATTTTATTTTCACCACTCTTTTTACACATTTAGGTACTTTTCTTGATATAATCTTCATTTCTAGACATTCTTCCAAGCCTCTGTCTTCTGTCTTTTCTGAATGTAGCACACTCTTTAGTATTTCCTGCAAAGCCACTCTCTTGGTTACAAGCTCTCTCAGTTTCTGTGCATCTGTGAATATTTTAACTCACCCTCTTTTTGAAAGTAAATCTTGCCAGATATAAGATTCTTGGATGGCAATTTTTCTCTTGCAGTATCTTTAATATCTAATGCCACTGCCTTCTAGCCTCCATGGATTCTGATGAAAAATCAGCACTTAATCTTATGGGATATCCTTTGTTTCTTATGCATTGTTTTTCTCTTGCTGCTCTTAGAATTCTCTCTTTGCCTTTAGCATTTGACATTCTGTTTAATAAGTCTCTCAGAGTTAGTCTTGTCAGATATTTAAAAGGGAGAACATTGTGTTTCTTGGACATGGATATTTACATCTTCAATAAGTTTTGGAATTTTCTACCATTATTTCTTCAAATATTCCTTCTGCCCCCTGTCTTTTCTCTTCTCCTTCTGGGACATCCAAGAGACATATGTTTCCATGTACCTTGCTGTCTTCAGTTCTTCCATTCCCTGAAACCTTGTTCAATTTTTTTCCATTCTTTTCTCCATCTGTTCTTTTGGATATTTGCTTTTGGAAGCCATGTCTCCAAGCTCACTGTTCCTTTCTTCTGCTTCTTCACATCTGTTGTTAAATGCCTCCAGTGTATTTTTTTATTCATTTATTGTGCAAACCAGAAGCACCTGCAGTTGCCCTGAGAGGCTGAGGGAGTATTGTGCCTTGGGTCTTATCATGACCCAGGTCAAGGCACATGGCCCTGTCTCCTGGTCTCTCATTTCTCTTGCAGGTTCCATTGATTTCAGTTTCAAGCTTCTCTGTGCCTTTTTCTTTTATTTTCCTGAGTATCATTTTCTTACATAGGACCCAGAAATAGATTAAGACCCATTCTGATTGAGGTGGTTCACACCTTAACTGACTTAGCCTTATCAAAAGATATTAGTTAAAATTTGTTCCTATCCACAGTTTTAGATTAACACTAAGGCCATGATTTTTTCTGGGGTAACATCACACCATATATCTGATAAAAGTGTAATATCCAGAATATATAAAGACCAGGTACAATTCTACAACAAAAATACAAATAATCCAATTTAAATATGAACAAATGACATGAATAGATATTCTTTCAAAGATATACAAATGACCAATAAACAAAAGAAAATATGCTCAAAATCACTGTTTATTAAGTAAATGAAAATAAAAACCACAATGAGATACCACATCATATATACAATGTTAGCTATTAAAAAACAGAAAATATCAAGGGTTGGTAAAGATGTGGAGAACTTGGAACTCTTATACATTGTTGGTGTGATTGTAAAATGGTGCAGACACTGTGGAAAACATTTTGGCAGGTCCTTAGAAAGTTGAACATAGAATTTCCACAAGACCTAGCTATTTCACTTCTTGGTATTTATCCAAAATAATTGAAAGCTTGGATTCAAATAGATACATGTTCAACAATTATCATAGTAGCATTATTCACAATAGTCAAAATATGAAAGCAACTCAAGTGTCCATCAAGAAATGAATGGTAAACAAATGTGGAATATACATACACTGAGCCATGAAAGGGAATGAAGTTTTGATACATGTCACTTCATGGATTAGCCTTGTAGACA
>JAQZBX010096734.1:0-11767 GCA_029593785.1 Cabassous unicinctus
ATATATATATATATATAGGAACAAGGGTAGAGGTTGGCAAACCAATTTGGAGGCTGTTGCAGCTGTCCAGGCAGGAAATGATGGTGGTTTAAACTAGAGTAGTGGAAGCAGAGATGCAGAGAAATGGATTGATTCTAATATACATAATTTTAAGCTAGACTTGAATTTGTTGTTTGATTAGATTTTGGGGCCTTCAGAGAGAGGAAGGTGAAAAGAATGGCTCAGAGGTAACTGGCATGAGTGGTTGGTGGGACCATTCATTAATATGTGGCTGTCTGTGGGAGGAACAGATTTGGAGGGGTTAGTCAAGAGCTGTAATTTGCACTTATTCTACTACAAAGCTACAGTGGTCAAAACTGCATGGTTTTGGCCCAAGGATAGACATACCGGCCAATGGAACTAAATTGAAAATTCTGAGATAGATCCTGGCATATACAGTCAACTGATATTTGACAAGGCCACCAAGCCCATTCCACTGAGAGAGAATGGCCTAATGGTGCTTGGAGAACTGGATATCCATATCCAAAAGAATGAGAGAGGAACACCATCTCACACCTTATACGAAAATTAACTCAAGGTGGATCAAAGATCTATATGTAAGAGCTAAGACCATAAAGATCTTGGAAGATAATGTAGGGAAGCATCTACAGGATCTTGCATTAGGAAATGATTTCATGAACTTTACGCCCAAAGCATAAGCAACAAAAGAAAAAAATAGATAAATGGGACCTCCTCAAAATTAAAAACATTTGCACCTCAAAGGAGTTTGTCACGAAAGTGAAAAGGCAGTCTACACAAAGGGAAAAAATATTTGGTAACCATATATCTGATAGAGGCCTAATAGCTAGCATATATAAAGAAAACCTACACCTTGAAAACAAAAAGACAACCCTTTTAAAAAATGGGCAAGTGATTTGAATAGACACTTCTTTAAAGAAGAAACACAAATGTCTAAAAAGCACATGAAAAGATGCTCGATATCACTAGCTATTGGGGAAATGCAAATCAAAACTACAATGAGATATCATCTTACACCCATTAGACTGGCGGCTATTAAAAAAAACAGAGGACTACAAATGTTGGAGAGGATGTGGAGGAATAGGAACCCTTATAAACTGCTGGTGGGAATGTAGAATGTTGCAGCCATTGTGGAGGACAGTTTGGCAGTTCCTCAAAAAACTATCTATAGATCTGCCATATGATCCAGGAATCCCACTGCTGGGTATATACCCAGAAGAATTGAAAGCAGGGACATGAACAGATATATGCACACCAATGTTCATAGTGGCATTACTCACTATTGCCAAAAGTTGGAAACAACCCAAATGTCCATCAACAAATGAATGGATAAATAAGTTGTGGTATATACATACAATGGAATATTACTCAGCTGTAAGAAGGAATGCAGTATTAGCAAATGGGATAGCATGGATGAATCTTGAAGACCTTATGTTGAGTGAAGCAAGCCAGGCACTGAAGGACAAATATTACATGACCTCACTGATAAGAATTAAGCAAATTAGGCAGGCTCACAGAGCTAGAGTCTGGAAACTAGGTTTATAGGAGACAGATAGGGAGAAGAAGGTTGTAAGCAAATGCCCATATGGGCAAAATCTATGATAAGGTGGAAGTGTGTAGTACAGTGGATGGGTATGACAGTGGCGCAGTGATATTATTGGATTGGGCGGTGCTGGTGTGTGAGGGAGGTAGGGTGGGGAGGGTGAGTTGGACTGTCCATGGAAGTGGTGGAAGGGTTGGAAGAGGGACCAGGTGAACACTGTAGATTTGCTGGTATGTGGTTGAAACTACAATGTTGGGAAAGTTCTTTTGGCAATATGGCAGGGGAGGGTTACTGATTTAGGGTGTTGCATGTGGGGGGCGCTCCTGGGGCAGGCTTCTAGGGAGTGTGTGAGTGTTCATCTTGTCATAGTATGTTGTATCATTGGGTGGAGACCCACATGAGTGGGAAGGTGTTGGCTCCCATCCTGGGAGTCCTGCTATGTTCTCAAATAAAGGGGCGGGAGTCTCTCGAGAGCATATGCTGTGCCTAATTGGAGAGGACAGGCCAGTATGTCAAGCCGTCAATGTTGTTGCAAGTAACAATGACTCTTGTTCTTCAAGGAGTGAAGCTTGGTGGTTGCCGTGGGTCCCGAGGGGAAGGGGAGTGAGGAGTAGAATAGATGGAAGATGGGGCATTTTGGGGATGATAAAAGCATTATACATGATCTTGTGATGATGGATACAGGCCATATTAAATTTCATCAAAATTCATAAAAGTGTATGTTCCAAAATGTAAACCACAATGTAAATCATTGACCATGGTTTGTAGCAATGTTTCAATATTTATACATATATTGTAACAAATGTACCATACACATGTAAAATGTTATTAATAGGGGAAAGGGGGAAAGGGAGAGGATGCTGGGTTTATGGGAATCCCCTATATTTTGTACGTGACTTTTCTGTAACCTAAGGCTTCTTTGAAGGCAAAATGAAAAAAAAAAAAGACACGGGAATAAACAGCAGAAAATGTCACTGTACATACAAGATAACAGAACTTATAGTGATGAAAGATGTAATGTCAAAATTTTTTTCTAATTTTATATTTTAATTACTTTTTATTATTCCAAATTTAAAAAAAATTTGTATTTCTTTTTAAAATTATTATTTCATTTTCTTACTAATAGTTGGTTATTTTCTTAGCTTCATTTTTGAAGACGTTTTGGATCACAGAAGGGTTGCAACTGTGGCAGGGGAGGATCATTGGTGCAGGGCGCATGGGAGGAGGTTCACCTGCGGCATACCTATAAGGCATAAAAATGTGTTCAAGTGTTCACGGGGCATTGTCACAGTGGGTGGAGATTCACACAATAACCAAAAGAATATTGAATTCCCATCCTGGGAAGTTCTGCCACATTCTCTAATGGGACAGCAAGAATCCCAAGTACAGGGACAGTGCCTAGTGAAGGAGGTTGGACCATTGACAGGCCCTCGATATTGATGAATGTACTTATGAACCTTTACTTTTGAAATTGAAACTTAGTCTAGTATTATAGGGTGCCTAAGAGTTACCTCCTGAGAGCCTCCTTTTTGCTCAAATGTGGCTTCTCTAAGCTGAACTCAGCATATAAACACATTACCTTCCCCCCAGTGTGGGGCATGACTCCTGAGGATGAGCCTCCCGGCACTGAGGGATTACTACCAAGCACCAACTAGCAATGCAACTGGAAAAAGACATTGATCAAAAGGGGGAAAGGGTGAAAACAAATGAGTTTAAATGACTAAGAGACTTCAATTGTGAGTCGAGAGGTCATTCCAGAGGTTACACTTATGCATGTCTCAGCAAGATCTCATTGACTGCCAAAGTAAATTTTGCCTCAAATAGCAGAGACATCCAGACACTATAGGCAGGGCAGACAGCTCAGGAGTTTGGTGCCCTGCCAGTGGGCCCTACTTGGGAATTTATGCTCCCCAGTGTGACAGAGTTGGACTCAGTTGTTGTTTCTCTACACATGGCTCTTCTGCCCCTTCTATTTGAACTTATAGTTAGTACTAGAGTTGATAGGTGTATGTCCAAGAGACTTAAATCTTTGGGCTGTCCATGTGCCAGCTGGGCCCTGAATCTCAACACAGTTGCAACACCTACTCTCCAGATCATTGGACTCACCCAGGACAACTAACAAGGAGATGATGATGGACAATGACCATCCCAAAGAACAGAGAGAGTTTGAAACTGCAGGCAAGATAGTCCCATCCATCTATCCCAAGGGATCTAAGCCCTCTCTCAATTAGAGGTGGAATGGGCATCACCATCTCAGAATCTTCAGGATTGGGGAATGAACAATGGACTAGAGTAGACTTACTGGTATTTTTGTATAGACTTATTATGATTCTAGCAATGGAAGAACTTTTATCATTGATGTGGAGGCATTGGCCACTCAAGGTTCTGACGTGAGGGAGAGGGAAAAACAGGTGTAATACGGGGACATTTTCGGGACTTGGGAAATGTCCTGAATGATGTTGCAATGACAGATACAAGCCATTGTATATCTTGTCATAACTTACAAACTTGTGTGGGAGAGTGTAAACTACAATGTAAACTATAATCCACGCTTAATGGCAATGCTCCAAAATGTATTCATCAATTGTAACAAATGTACCACACTAAAGAAGGATGCTGTTAATGTGGGAAACTGTGGGAGGGGGAGCAGAGCATATGGGAAACCCTATATTTTTTATGTAACATTTATGTAATCTAAGTCTCTTTTTAAAAAAATTAAAAAGTATATTAAAAAAAAATAATAATAATTTGCACTTATTTAATTTGAGATATCCAAACCGAGTGCCCACAAAAGGGACCAAAGCATGATCTAAGTTAGGAAAGATATTTTATAGAACTCAAATGAAGAAAGTATTTCAAGAAGGAGTTTGTTCAACTACATTGAATGCTGTTGAGGGGATTAAGAGGGACAAGAATAGAAAATTCATTTGGAAATGTGTGGTGGTTTGGAGCCATATACTCCAGAGAAGCATGTTCTTGAACTTAATCCATTCCTGTAGGTGTGAACCCATTGTAAGTACAACCTTTTGATGAGGTTACTTCAATTAAGGTGTGACCCAGCTCAATCAGAATGGGTCTTAATCCTGTTACTGAAGGCCTTAGAGCAGGGGTTCTTAACCTTTTTTGTTACACAGACCCCTTTGTCATTCAGGTGAAAACCATGGACCCCTTACTAAGTCCACCCTATACTGTGTATTATTTAATAAATCTATCACACCCACACCAACACATCCCCACAAGAATAATGTTTTCTGGAATTTTCAATTCAAGTTCATGGACCCCTTGTTAAGAACCCCTGCCTTAGAGGGAAGGTCACAGAGAAAAGAGAGAAAGCCAGAGGGAGCAGCCAGAAGCCAGAAGTCAACAGAACACAGAAGAGTAAAGAGAAGCCAAGTGAGGCCACCCTGTGCATTGCCACGTGGCAGAAAAGCCAAGACCAAGGATCAGTGGCAGCCAGTTCCAGAATGCCACAGTCTTCTGGGAGAAAGCATTATCTTGACGAAACCTTGATTTTGAACTTCTACTAGCCTCAAAATTGTGAGCCCCCTAAATCCCCATTGTTTAAGCCAACTCATTGCATGGTATTTTTTTTTTTTTTTTTTTTTTTGGCAGCTAGGAGACTAAAGCAATTCGGTAAAGTGGGGGACATTTGTAACCAGGACAAGAGAAGATTTAGTGGAGTGTTGAGGACAGAAGGAAGTGGGGTGAAAAGTGGATGAGAAGTGAAGAAATTAAGACAACAAGCATAAAGATTCATTCTAAAAGTTTTACTGAAAGGGAAGCAGAGAAATGGGTTTATAGATGTATAAAGATATAGAGGAAGGGGGGTGAAGGTTTTGTTTTTTTAAGATGAGAGATACCAGTGCATACTTATGTGTTGATATGAATGATTTAGTACAGAAAGATTACTGATGTAGGAGAGAGGAGATAACATGAATAAAGTCTTTGAGAAGAGAGAATTTGATATCAAGGGCAGAAGATGAGGGACTGGCTTTAGTTTTTAAATTTTTATTTAATTAATTAATTAATTACTTATTTATTGGATCTTAAAGCTTCATTGCACTTTAGGCTTTTATTCAGTAATTAATTTAACAAACATTTATTGAGGATGTAGGGACTGGCTTTAGATAGGAGGTGAACAATTTTCCATTATCATGGAGGCAGGGAAGATGGATCCAGATGCTAGTGGTTTGTAAATGTGGTGATAGAAAATATAGCTCTTTTTCCTTAACACAATCTTGATAAAATGACCTCATGAGCTGTGACCATTAGTCAGAAAAAGCCATGGGAGATAACCAAAATTCCATCAAACACGTTTTAGGTGACGTGAACTGCAAGACCAACCCTTGTGATAATGGCTATAAAAAGGGTGCATGTAACAATTGTGATGATCTTACAGCTCCAGATCTCACACCAGGTCAGAATCTCTGGTCATTTGTAACTGCAATAAATCAGGATGGTTATTAGCTAGGATAATTAGCACCAGCTACAGTAACGAACGCCACCATTTCAATAACTTACTTTAATAGAAAGTTATTTCTCATTCATGTCACAGTCTGATGTAGGTTGTCAAGGTCTTTGTGCCATGCAGTCATTCAGAAATCCAGTTCTTTCCACCTAAAGGTCTTACCCTCTTCTAGGTCCTTGAAGACCCCCTACTCAGCTGATAAATGAAGAAGAGGAGGAATCAGGCGTGGAAGGTTTGTATGGGCCAGGCTAGAAGAGCTAGACATCGCTTCCACTCACCTTCCATTGGCCCAATCTCAGACTCATGGCCACACTTCAAAAGTCCCAGTTGAGATCACGGCTGACAGCAAGCACTGGGCATGTGAGTGAAGATGCTTCCAGATGGTTTCGACCCTCAGCTGTCAAATTTTTCCACATGAGGCCCCAGGTATCAAGGAGCAAACAAGCTGTCCCCACTATGCCCTGAACAAATCCCTCCAATTGCATAATGCCTAATCCTGTAAGAAATTCCATTTTCTATACCATTCATAGTGTTTCTCCTTCTCTGATCCAACCCTGACTCATACAAATCATGACATTTAACAGAACATAATTGCCATTTTTGAATAGCATAAGTTGAGAACATCAAGCACCTTTTGATCTTAACCTTACTAGCAATAATAAACTACTCATAATTTTCGTTGAAATAATAAATATGCTTGTAATTACAGAACTATGAATTCTTTGTTTTATTTTCAATGGATTCTCTATAGCATCACAGGCTTTTCCAGGCTGTTGTGATTTTTACAAAGTATTAGGGGCTGACATTCTTTCTTAATATTTTTTTCTCATTTATTTCTCCCCCAGATTCAGAAGATGTTTACTTACAATATTTAAAAGGAACTCTTCTCTAAACACTGTTGTGTCTTTATCCTGGGTGTCCATTTTAAAATGTTCCTCTGGATCTTTGAGGAAAACAAAACCCTGCACACTTACTACGTACATGAGTATTTCAGTGCACCGACAATAAAACAAAAGTAAAGCCTCAACTATTTAGAAGTGCTAGCACATGAGTAATCGAGGCTAAAGATAAACTGATGATTCCTCTACAACACAGAGAGCTTCATAAAGAATGAGCAGCGCGGTGAGCCCTGTCTGCCGTGATGTGGGCGAACTAGCAGATAGTGCCGCTCATGTTTCTCAGAAGCTGCTATTTTAGGAGGCCCATTTATCAATGTTCACGACAGTACGAGCTACTCAGTTCATATCATAATTTATATTTATAAATAACTCATTTTACTTTTTTTTACAGTTACTATTTACCATTTGCCAACCGATAGGTTAGTAGTCCAATATGTTCTCAACTATCACCACCTTAACGGTGCCTACCGCTTTAGCTGCCCGAGTTTAGCACCCGGGGGCGGGGGGCAGGGCAGAATTGGGACTATTTAATTAGAGGTCTCTCCCCAATCTCCTTTCAGAATTCAAATTATAGAAGCGTTTTGTTGCTGCTGTTCTTTTTAACTGGAAAAGCATTTCCATTGTGTAGTCAAGCCCTGCGTGTCCTCACCCTTTTCACTTCTGTCTTATCCTTTCCCACCCAGTGCTCCTCACCACACACCCCACAGGCCTCTCCCAAGCTCATTCATTAACCTGCTTTCACTTCTCCTCCTTTGTCCTCCAGTTTCCCTGAGCTTAAAATCAGGGAGGATGGACAAGTCATTAGTTCTCAGACCTTAGCGTACTCTAAATGCAGATTCCAGGAACCACTCAAGAGTTTCTGATTTTGAGAAAGTATGAGATACACACAAGGAGATATTCTCCAGGTCACTTCTAGCCCCAGCCTGCTCTACCCCCGGCCTACCCCTCCACCTTCCAGCTCTCGGGCCAGTCCTGAGCCGCCCAAAGTAACAACCAAGCTCTGTCTGCAAATGAGGGGTGATAACACTGTAGTGGGAGTATTAATTGGTAGAGAGTGACATTAGGAACCTACCCTATAGAGTTCCTTGCACATATGTTCAGAGATCCAGTATATGTACACATTAACTAAAGCAAAGTTTCTAACAGTGAAACAACTGAAAATAATGATAAGTATCCATTAATAGGGGAATGGCTAAATGAATTAGGAGCTGTGTGTGTGTGTGTGTGTGCAAATGAAAGAAACAGTCTGGAAGGAAATAAAGGAAGCACTCTATACTTCAGAATGACATGACCTGGCCCCAACACCTGAGGGGCAATCAGACCATCACAGGATCTTGGTAGCAAATGTTCAAGAAGCCTCACATCCTCCTGCCTGGCCAGGCCCTACTCCCATGGTCCTGAACATCAGGGATGGATTCCACTTCCTGACTTATTGCCATGTCCTAGTCTCCAGAACTTTCTACCCCCAGTGCTACCACAGACTCTCCCAGAAGATACCTACCTGTAGCAGTTTGGCATTATTTATGAATTTCAAAAATAGATACTGGATTATGCTTGTAAACTGGTCTGTTCCTCTGGGCATGATTAAGTTATGATTAGGTCTTTGATTGGGCCACGTCAGTAGGGCGTTGAGTCCCCGCCCCTTAGTGAGTGGGGACTCAGAGATAAAAGACATGGCAAAGGACAGAGTTGGAGTTTTGAGTTGGAGTTCTGATGCTGAGTTTTAATGCTGGAGCCCGGGGAAGTAAGCACACAGAGAAGCTTGGTCTGAGGAAGGAGAGAAGGTGTCGGGAAGAGACAAGCCATTCACCTGATAGTCTACAGCTGGCCTTCTGGAGAGACGCAAACCTATGTCGGCAGCCATCTTGCTCCAACACATGGCAACAAACTTTGGTGAGGGAAGTAACTTAAGTTTTATGGCCTGGTAACTGTGGGCTTCTACCCGAAATAAATACCCTTTATAAAAACCAACCAATTTCTGGTATTTTGCATCAGCACCCCTTTGGCTGACTAATACACCACTATCCCCAAACATAGCTTCAGGAACACAAATCCTGGGTACCTGAAATAGCCCCCATGGTCTGAAGTATGTCTATACACTCACGTGGGGCTCTATCCATGACCCATTTGTTCTATCCTCAGTGAAATGAGAGTAATAACAAAAATAGCTAAAATTTATTGAAAGCGTACATGCCCAAAACAAAACAAACAAACAAACAAAAAGTGTACGTGCCATGGGAAGCGGGTGTGGCTCAATGGATAGAGCTCCTGTTTACCATATGGGAGGCCCCGGGTTCGCTTCCCGGGGCCTCCTTGTGAGGGCAGGCCGGCCCACGCGGTGCGGTAGGCTGATGCAGCAAGACCTCGCAGCAAGGGGGAGATAAGCAGACACAGAAAAAACAGACAGCAAATGGACACAGTAAACACAAGCAGCAAGGGGGGCATAAATAAATAAATAAATAAATCTTAAAAAAAAAAAAAGTGTACGTGCTGGGGGAGTGGATGTAACTCAAGTGGTTGAGCACCTGCTTCCCATGCATGAGCATGTACGAGGTCCTGGGTTCAATCCCCAGTACCTCCTAAAAAAAAATAAAAAGTGTACGTGCCAGACAACCAGACAATGTACTAAGCACTGCAGATGCATTATTTCATTTAATACTTACAACCACCTTGTAGGGTAGGTTCAAGTCATATCCCAGTTTTACAAATAAGGAAACCAGAGAGGATAGGTGAATTGCCCAAGGTCACACAGTGAGCAAAATGAGAGATGTAGCTGTGATTAGGACAAACGCCCTGACTTTCCATCTCACCATCTCCCTGTGCATTGTCCCTGCCCTTGCTAGGATAAAATACTGCAAGGAAGGGGCTTTTTCCCACTGCCTGGCTCCCCGCTAATCTTCCCTTAAGCAGCCTTCAGAATCTTTGGGACAACTCAAAGACCCCTTCAAAGGGAGCCCACAGGGCCCTGTGGGCACCTGCCTCTCAGCACCTCCTGTCTCTGACCTTGAATGGCCTCTATGAGAGTCATTTGGCTGCAAGCCATAGAGACCAGCTCTGGCTGACTTAAGTGGAAAGGGGGCAGGAGATGGGGAAAGGGTGCCCTGTTAGAAGGGTCATGGGGTATCTCATGGACTCTAAGAAAGGATTGAAAAACCAAAAAATTGTCCCAGAAGGTCAGGCCTACAGCGCCCTGCAGCAAAGTCCACGAGACTGTTTCCCTAGAGACTGCCATCAATGTGATTCTGCTTTAATGACCAAAGATTTATGTGCCTCTCCACTCAAAGTTCTAAATTTCCAGAAGACATCACTTGATTGCCCTGCTCAAGCCAGGCATTTTCCACAAACACAGACTGAGGGCTTGGGGCCTCCATGACAGCTCACCCCATCTGATGACTGAGCCGGCCCCTGTAGGCCTTGATCAGCTCCTGTATTCCCAAAGGCCCTTGCAGGTCTTAAGAGCTGGCCAGCATGCCCGGTGTTGTGTGTGTGTGTGTAGGTGGAGAGGAGGGGGTGAGCGCCGGGCTGAGGGGCGGAGAGTCCCAGGGTTAGTGTGGTGAAGGGGGTGCTGTGCCAGGGGTCAGCAACAACAGACACTAAAAGGAGGCCAATAAGGAAATCAGGACCTGGACAAGGATGGTGACTACTCTGCCCTCCCATCCCTCCTCACCTTATTCTGAGCCCATAATTTCAGTACTTTTGGTTATTAAGATTCCATCCATGAGGAGTGGGTGTGGCTCAGTGGTTGAGCACCTGCTTAGCATATATGAGGTCCCGGGTTCAATCCCTGGTAGCTCCTAAAAAAAAAAAAAAAAAGGATTCCATTCAAATTAGTTAAACCTTCCATTTCACATTAAACAAGGGTTTCTCATGAGACTGTCCGTGGTGAGTTAGGGCAGGCCTCTTCCTGTGGGTCATGATGGCTATCCTCCTAGATGAGTAACCACATATCAGCTCTGGGCTCTTTCTGTGCTATCACTAGGGGTGATGCAACCAGAACGGCACAAACACCAACCCATCAGAACAGTCACCAGCTAATCCCTGGAGTTGGGCCCTGAAATTTCCCTGCTGTGTCATGCCAGAGGCAGGGGACAGAGGGGAGTTCAATTTGGTGGTTCAGAATTCTATGGAGGGGGAAGTGGGTGTGGCTCAAGTGATTGGGCTCCCACCTACCATATAGGAGGTCTAGAGTTTGATTCCCGGGGCCTCCTGGTGAAAAGCAAGCTGGCCTGAGTGGAGAGCTGGTGCAGCAAAATAATTCAACAAAAAGAGACACAGAAGAGAGACACTAAGAGATGCAGCAGACCAAGGAGCTGAGGTGGCACAAGAGATTGAGCAGCCTCTCTCCATTCTGGAAGGTCCCAGGATCAGTTCCTGGTGCCGCCTAAAGAGAAGACAAGCAGACACAGAAGAACACAGAGATCAGACAGCGAGCTCAAAACAACGGGGGTAGGGGAGTAGGGAATAAATAAATAAATCTTAAAAAAAAAAAAAAAGAAATCTATGGAGGGGAAGCGGATGTGGCTCAAGCAGTTGGGCACCTGCTTACCACACGGGAGGTCCTGGGTTCGGTTCCCAGTTCCTTATTAAGAAGGTGAGCAAGACAGCAAGCTGGTGTGGCAGGCTGGCATGGTGAGATGATGCAATGAGATGACGCAACAAGACAACACAACAAAGAGACACAAATGAGGAAACACAATGAGAGACACAACAAGCAGGGAGCGGAGGTGGCTCAAGCAATTGGGCACCTCCCTTCCACATGGGAGTTCCCGGGTTTGATTCCTGGTGCCTCCTATGAAGAAAATAAGCAGACAAGGAACAGACACAGAGAGCAGACAGTAA
>JAQZBX010096735.1:0-11766 GCA_029593785.1 Cabassous unicinctus
CATGCTGATCAAAGCAATGCAAAGGCCCAGAACTTCTGTCCACAAGTCCTCCAGAGTGGAGGCAATGAAGTGCTGAGTACTACAGCTGGGCCACGTGATTGTCAAGAACATTTCCAACCCAGCCCATCTCCTTCTGAGATCTCCCCCATATTGGATGAAGGCCAATTAAATATCTCAGGGACAAAAATCAGAAGGAAGGGGGGAGGGATAGCTTTGGAATTGGCGAGCACTAAAATCCGGAAGATGAACATTTTTGTGATGGGGCTACTCGGTGACCAATCTATAAAAGGTGCTGATCCCTCTGTGTTGCTGTCTTCTTGCTACTGCAAAACCACAGGGTCAGGGCCGGATGCTCCAGCTCACTCCCTTTCTACCATATGGGTGATATAAACTCGCTGTTCTTTCCAGCTCCACTCATCCTCTTCGCAACTCCTAGGAAAGGGAGAAGCCAAGTGATTTAATAGTGACAGTGAGAGGCTGCTCACTCATGCATCCAGCTTAATGCCATGTTATTCCAGAGCTCACGGTCTTCGCAATTTTACCTTGCCTACAGACCTCTGGTTATGAAAGGATATTAAAATACCAACACCTGGCCTGAGAAGAAGCCTCGGTGGCCAACTTCATTAAACTGCATTCGCCTGAAGGATCCATTCATACTTCTGGAAACTATATGTCCAGCACTGCATATGCATAAATGAATTGCAACCCTCCCTGTTCTTAAGAAGTTCACAGTCTGGTGGAGCTGGGTCTCAATCCCCAGCAGAGACTTGAATTCAGAGCACATTTGTTGATTGAACAAGGGAGTGAATGAATGAATGAATTTAATGACATTAGTGAGCAGCCACGAGTCAAACACATATATAAACTGGTTAAGAATAGAAGTGTCAAACAAACAAGAACAGAAGTGTCAAAAGGGGTATAATCTACTGAATGATCAGGAACACATGCTTGGTATAGGGCCTGGAGAGGAGAGCATTGGCCCGAACTTAGCATGAAATTGAGAGCAGTCCCCAGTGCAGGCTCCTGGAAGATGATGCCAAAGCTTCACTATTCTACCAGTAAACAAAGCAGCCCCCACATGTGATGAGACATCTTCTTTCTGCCTTTAAGAGCCTTCTCCACCTCCCTCCTACTTTCTGCAAGCAACCCAACACACCAGTTTTCTCCTCAAGCAGCCAGAGGCTTCATACATTTCCTTCTGCCAGGTCTATCAATACCCCTGAAGCTGTAGACATACCCTAGATCAGGAAGGGCACTTCCCCAGACTTCTTGCTCTGGCCTTGGGGATGACTCTCCACATGCTTTTAGACCAATAAGTGATCCATAAAAACTCACCAGAAAATTTTATCCTAGAGCTGCCCCTGCCAAAAGGAACAACGTGAATCGATAAGCAGATCCAACAATGAAACTATTTCAATTTTGAAACACCTGCCTTAGGACGCAAGCAAAGCCAGGGACTGGCCATGGTAGAGACCTCCTAGCAAACAGTCCAGGATACCAGATCATAGCTAAACTCATAGGTGTGGATGAGAACTCTCTAAAGATTCAAATCAAACACCTCTCCCCAGTACTTCGGGAGAGAGGACAACTGTTCCACTCAAGAGTTCTCAGAACCCCACACACGTGCTTCCACCCACTCAAACCGGCTATGTGAGAATGGAAAACCCAACTCCCAGCTGAGTCTTGTGACAATATCCGGGCCATGGTGACTGCCCAAGCCTCCCCCCTCAGACTTGGCTGGCTGCTCCACCATGTGGGAGAAGCTCTCCCACACCCCCTCATCCGGAAAGGAGGCCCAAGGCAGAACACGGGCGGGAGAGAGTTAGGGAAGTTTTCTGTGTCCCCGCCACCTCAGAAAAGGCCATAGATCACAAAGCAGAAACCCAAGACACGATGAAATGAACTCTACCTCCCTGTGACAAGAAAGCTGTTGGGTACATTCTAACGAGAAGCATGACTCACAGGCAAAGGATGAGTCGAAAGAAAGAAACAGCAGGGCGTGTCGAAGCCTGGGGCAGGGGGAAGGTAGGTGGGGTGGGAGTTGAGTTTGGAGAATATGTTTCCAGCAGGTGGCATTTATTACCAATGTTATTGTCGAGGCAGAACCACAAGCTAATGCACCCGTCACAGCTAATGCATCTCTGGGAGAAGTAGAGAGTGGGGGAGAGTTCAAGGTGATTTTCAACATAGGGTTTCCATTCAATGTTCAGAGTTCAAGTTCAGGATTTAAGGGTTTAGAGGACCTTGGGTTAGAGTCTGAGTCTCTAGAAATGGAGCCCTGGTATCTGTATGCACAGTTCTGCTTGAGAGTTAATGAACTGTATCAAAGTCCCCCATTGGCTCCACTGAACACAGCAAAACTCTCTCCCTTTGCAGCAGGAACTCAGGGGCTGAAGGTTGTTGAGGGTCAAGTCCTCACAAGGTTGAGAGATCAGCAAAGGTCAGCAGGCTGGAGGGTGGAAAAAAGGCAGGATCCTACCTAGCCAGCTGCTTCCTTTCTCACTCTCCATCTGTTTCAGCAGCACCCAAGATGCCAGAGCACTTTGTTTAGGGCCAGGAAACTGGTAAGCTTGCAATTAGCACAGACCTTTCTGGAAAGCTTCTCTTGGAGGCCCAAGTCCCAGCCACAACCCTTGAGGAATGGAAGAGGAGATATTGAATGAATTCATTTTCTTTAGCTGTTAGAAACACGGGGATGTAACACCTCAGTGGAAAAACACACTTAAGGCCAAAGCCTACAGCCCAAGGTTTGGAGGAGAAGTGAATGGTGTATTTTAAAATCCAGCACACTTTCAAGATCACAAAACTTTTCAAGGGGGGTAACACTTGGTTTTACACCAACATTCTGTTTTCTGTTAGCCCACAAAAATATTGCCTTAGGGTATCCAAAAGGATGTGAAGTGAAAGCCCAAAGATAGAATCATTAAAAGAAAAAATTCAATTTCTTTGGAAAAGATGCTGTAACAAAGTTTTCGCCAGTTGGTCAAGTCCATGCAAGGGATTTACAAACAACCACAGCCCTACAAGGAGGGACCTCAGTAATGAAAAAATCGTGAAACACCTCTCTTTTCCAAAAGGCAGGTCTATAATCAATGTCCTGTGACAAATAGGGGCTTGCCTGTGTAATGCCCTGAGCAGCCCCACTGCCTTTGTGGAGAAGATATCAAGAGGGACAAAGGAGCCACTGCCACCTTTGGCAAACTTCACTGACCTTTCAGATCCCAGTGCAATTTACTAAAGAACTGATATCCATTTAGAGTAACATAGCCATCGGTGCTAAATTAATTGTAATCTGGATCTCCAAGCCTTCCTTTCTCCTTCAATAAATAGTCCAGGTGGTAGAGCTCTAAGGGAAGGTCTTTGTGACAGAATAACAGAGCTATTTTCAAGTAATCTGTGGGGAAGGGGGGCTGTTTACACTTAGGATTGCCTTTCCTTGCAAGTTTTAGGTTTAAGGGTTAACTGTCCTGGGTCCCAGGAAAGGAAAATCAGCCACCAGAGATAGAGAGTTCTGGGGAGTATGAGTGGGTGCAAAAGAGAAGCACTGAGGAAGGGAGGTGGCTACAGAGTCCCGTACACCTACTCCTTTAAGGTGGGAAGGAGGTGAGAGGCAGCTGAGGGGGCAGAGGAGTGCAGAGGAGTGAGTGATTGCTAAGGAATTAGCTCTCTTTCCAGCCCTTCAGCAGTGGCCTCCTTAAGCTTTGATTTTAACCCTTGGTTTACCTTGGAAAAGGAAAAAAAAAAAAAACCCGCTCCTTTGCTGACACCTACCACTGCTGTTTCAATACAGATAACACTTTCAAATGGGAACTTCGGAGGGGAAGACATTTTTTTTAGATTTCTTCTCAAAATCTGAGGCGGGAATTTGTGCAAGTCAATAGGGTATTTCCTACACATCAAGGACATGAATTTTTAAAAACTTATCTCCAGCCCTTTTTTATTGGCTGCCATTCAAAGACCTGAAAGCATTTACTAGCAAGTTTAATTACTTTGCATTTTATAGCTGAGAAGGTAGAACTAGCAAGGCTTTAAAAAAAAAAAAAGAATGAAGTTGTATAATCCAAGGTATAAGCATCCTGACTTCAATACACATTCCTCAAAGGCTAGAAAAGTCCCCCATCACGTCAGTGCACAGAGACTCCACATGCAAGCAATATTTGCTGAGCACCTACCATATATGCTGAGCACGTCCACATACGTTATCTGGCTTAATCCCTATAATAAACCAATAAGGAAGGTAGGTGTTAGCCCTATTTTACAGATGAGGAAAACTGAGGCTCCACACATGGAAATTTACTGACGTGTTTGCACTGACATATAATGGATTTGTATGAACACTCACTCTTTTAATCCTCACAGCACCATTTCCAATTAAGCAACTCAGATGTTATTAATATTTATAATGTAGAAAATGAGGAAACTGCGGCTCAGAAAAGTGAAGTAACTGAAGGCCACACTACTCATCATTCGCAAGTCCGGGGTTTAAATTGAGTCCTCGGACTCCTTCCCCTCTGCTCGATCCACTTACGGCCAGACCCTGTTTCACACAGGCCATTTGACTCCATTGATCGTCTCCCCAGAAGGATCAGCTCAAAATAAGAGGTCAGGCTGTTCATGCGACAAACATGCACGCACCGGGCACTGTGCAAAACACTCTGGGGGTTGGGTGCCAACTGTATACTACCCATCCTCAAGTTTCTGCCAGGCTAATGGAACAGTGGCCAGGAGCTCCTTGAACTCTATACAAGCCACACTTTGGCAAGGAGCATAAAAGAGGTGCTGACCAAGCCCAAGGTACCCAAAGTGACAAAGCCATCAATTCCAAACAGGGCAGGAAGGACGTACAGAGGCTTCTTGGAGGAGGTGGCCTTATCAACAAAGTAGGAGATGGAGTGGAACGACATGCCAAGAGAAGGGAACCAGGTGAGTAAAACTATTTTAGGGAAGGCAAAAAATAGCCATTTGTGGGGCAAGGTATTAAAGCCTCTCTAACAAGATGTAACTCCTCCACGAAACGAGCAGTTGTAAAATTACTGCTATTACCAAGGGTGTAGTAATTGGTTTAATTCATGTTCAATGTGAATTTTAAAACAAAGGGAGACTATTCTACATGAAGAATTGTATTTGCTATTTTTTTTTATCCTCAAAGAGGGTGAATGATAGAAAATGCCAATGAAATGCTTCTAAATGCCACCAGGAAGCAAAATCGAAATCTCAAGATTAAATAAAATATTAACACAAAGAAAATAAGATCATTTGGTATATAAATCAAGGATAATAAACCTATCACATTGTCAAAACCTGCAACATTTTCAATAAGGTAACACATGCTAGACACAACACACACTCAGGCAATTTTCTTAGATATTACAACTTTAATATAGAGCACCACAAAATGCTTCCCTGGCACCCTGAGCCAATCCCAGTGCAGAAATAAAAAAGAGCAAATCAGTAATGATGCCTCGGAAAGTAATATTTGAAAACCCCATTTCCAAGATGAAGAATGTCATAAAAAGAAATTAAATAAACTTCACCAAAGCCAGCAATGTCCCAGTTGCTTCAAGCTCCCCAAACAGATTGCTTGACAAAAACCAATGCAAATCCCGAATTACTAATTACAAGCATTTAAGGAATTTACATCTATGTTTAATTAGCAAGTTGGAAATGCAAAACCCACAGTTCCAAAGGTCTTCAACCTTTTCTCTCCAAGCAGAAGAATGATGAGTTCAATGGTCCAGGTTTAAACCACAGGCAAAGTAGCTTATACTGCAAGTGCTAAATTCATAAGCAATTCTACCCTATAACTAGAACTCCACTAAGGCAAGCTGAGGTTTGAAATGAACCCCTCCCACTGCCTAATAGCCACCCTATGAAGAAATCCTGTGCATCATAAAGAATGTTCATTCTAAACTGTAACATATTTCCAGACCATTACACGCACAGAAAGTGTGGCTGTATCTCAACTCCTGGAAATACATTCTTTGGGCCTTGCTTGAAATCCTATCACATCTTGGTAAGTACAACAGGAAATTGAGACCATCCCCAGACTTGACTGAAAACCTATACTACTCGACCACAAAGAGGTGGATGAAACAAAGGGAGCACAGGGTTTCCATCCAGGAGGCCTGGACACAGCTGTCATGGTTGAAATCAGAGGAATCTGAATTTTCAGGCTAGAAGGAACATCAGAGAATGGCTTTCAAGTGCAATTCAATCTTCAATTAAATTTATTCTGATCCATTAAATACCAATTGAATACCTGCTAAGTATAAAGCTCCGTTCTGGGTCCTGGAACTACAAGTGATGACTAACTTGCTGAGCTGAAGCAGCACACTGACTAATGGGGAGATAGTCAAGGAAGAAGTCAAAGGCCTACGAGGCCATGAAAACCTTTTCCCATTCTTTGGAAGCTGAGCACCTGCAATGGTTGCTACCACTCTCCTGGTAAGACTATCCACTGCTTGATCTTGCTCGTTAAAACACTCTAAAAGGTACTAGACTAGACTCATCTTCAGGGACACTGGAATCCAATCTTGCACCCATCCCAGGAGCCCTCTATAAAACAAGAGCCAAGCGGTTGGTGCACAGCCTCTACTGGGATACTCCAGGTATGAGCCAAAATTTATCCAGGATTTGCTATTACATCACAAACACTGACAAACTATTGCTTCACTGACAGATTTCTTTCAAGCACACCTACATGCATTCCTTTCTCCTTCTGCACCTTTCCTCCTCCCCGTCAAAAAAATTAAAATCAAGGTGGTAAAGACATTTAGAAAGGAATCTCATCAGAAAAGACGTGTTACAAATTCAGCAATGATTCTACCTAACCATCATGTTTCTGTTGCGTGCCTAACATGTGTCAAGCATGGAACCAGGAATCATTTTTACACACAATGTTGGAAGCAAGGGAGGAAGAGTGGGGGAGGGGGGCTAACGAGAGTGAAATAAGGATTGATGGGGGGAGTAGAGAAAGGCAGGGAGGAAGGGGAGAGAGAGCGAGCAAGAATAAATGTTGAAAATCCAAATCAAACCTAAATCTGCAGATGTCTGATTTACTGAGTGCCATCTCTATGCTCTGACCATAAGCCAGGCAGCTCTGGGGATCTGAGAATGGGTAAGATTAAGTAAGAAACCATTCTTGTCTCCAGAAGGTGACAAAGGAACCACAACTAGGGCACAAACAATAATTCCACAGACTAGAATAGAAGTGCCATCACGAAAGTACAAGGTGCTTCAGAGGAGAAAGTGAGCACATCTGATCTGCGGCATGGGGAAAGATTTGCCTGAGGAATCTGGGTGAGGGGTCATCAAGAACTGGTCCAGATTGTTGGAGAGGGGTGCAGAACAAATCTCAAAGTTCAAGTTGGCCATATTTGGCAAACAATCAGATAAGAAGAATGATGGCAAGGGGCAAAGATAACGCTGAAGGTTTGGTATAAGGACATATTCTGATCGTGTTTGCAGAGTGACAGCAAGGGGTCAGAGGCGATGAAAATGACTGCAAGAAGGGAGCAAGGTCCTGGATGTGGTGATAGGGAATGAGGTTCCAAATCAGGGGAGTTCTTCATGGCACAGAAGGGAATTCTTCAGTTACTAGAAATTAGATGGGAGAGGAAGCATCATTATAAGATATAAAGTGGGTAGGGAAAACATACATGCACATGAAAATTTGTGCACAAATGTTCATAGGAGAATTATTTATAATAGTAAAAAAATGGAAACAAGCCAAATATACATCGACTGATGATGGTGGTATATCCATAAATGTGGTGCCACAAAATGCGGTACATCCCACCATTTGGCAATAAAAGAAAGAAGTATTAAGGCATGCTACAGTGTGGATGAAGCTTGAAAACATTATGCTAAGTGAAAGAAGCCAGTTACGAAAGACATTGTATGATGCCATTACATGAAATATCCAGAAAAGACAAATCTATAGAGATAGCAAGTAGGTTATGGCTGCCTAGAGCTGGAGGGATGGTGAGGGGAAAATGAGAAGTGACCGATAATAGGTATGGGGTTCCCTTTTGTGGTGATGAAATGTTCTTAAGCTAGACTATGGTGATGTTGGAAAACTTTGTGAATATGCTAAAATCCATTGATTGTACCATTTAAATGGGTGAATTTTATGGTATGTGAATTATAACTCAATAAAGATGCTATTCACGTACATCATTTTTTGTTTCTTTTCTTAACTCCTTGAAAAAGCCTATGGTTATACAAAGCAATCATTATAACACAGTATATTTGGATTTGGTCCAAGGATAGATGTAATTAATATCAAGATAACTCAAACAGGCGGTGAGGGACTGGAGCTACACTGGAGCAAAGTCTCTATAATTTAAAAAAGTTAAGTTAGTATTAATCTGAATTAGATTGTGATGCACAAAGTCATCCATAGAGCAAACACTAGGAAAATAACATTAAAAAGGAGCAAAAAGTAAAATCAACAGGAATTAAAATAGTACACAAATTAGGTAAGTTATATGAAGTGGCCAAATTCCTAGAAAGACACAGATCAGCAAAACTGACTAAAGAAAAAGAAGAAAATCTGAATAGACCAATTCAGATTTTTAAATCAAATTAATTATATAAAATCTTCTTTCAAAGAAAATCCAAGGCTAAGCTGGTTTTCCTGGTGAACTCTCCTGAACATTTAAAGAAAAAATAATAGCAAGCCTATACAAACTCTTTCAGAAAGTAGACAACACTTTCATTTAATGCCATACCCTAGTACTGATGCCAGACAAAGACAACTCAATAAAACAACAGACCAATATCCTTCATGAACATAGACACAAAAATCCTCAACAAAATATTAGCAAACTGAATCCTGCAATATATAAAAAAAAGGATTGTACATTGTGACCAAATTAGATTTACCATAGGAAAACAAGGTTGTCTTAACACAACGTAATACATCCCATTAATTAAATAAAGGACAAAAAAAACCACGTGGTCATCTCAATAGACGTGGGGAAAAAATTGCCAAAATCCAACATATATTAGTGAAAAAGTTTCTCAACAACATAGGAAAAGAAGGAAACTTAATTAACCTGATAAAGGGCAAAATGAAATATCCACAGCAAACAGTATATTTAATGGTGAAAGACTGACTACTTTCCTTTATGACCAGGAATAAGGTAAGCATGTACACTTTCACCACTTTTATTCAGCATTGTACTGGAAGTTCTAGACAGTGCAATAGGAGAAAAAAGATAGTAAAACTTAAAGGCATCCAGATTAGAAAGGAGTAAGTAGAATTTTAGTCACAGATGACATTATCCTATGTGTAGAAAATTCCAAGGAACCTATAAAAATACTACTAGAATAAGTAAATTTAGCGAGGTCACAGGATATAAAACCAATACAGAAAAAAGTCATTTGTAGTTGTATTTACTAGCAACTTACACTCCAAAACTGAAATTAAGAAAGCAACTCCATTATAGTAGCATCAAAAATGATAAAATAAGTAATTGTATCAAACAATGTGCAAGACTTGTACATTGGCAACTACAAAACATTACTGAAAGAAAGTAAAGAAAATGTAAGCAAATGAAGAAAAAATTCATGTTCATGGATTGGAAGACTCAATACAGTTAAGGTAATTCTCCCCAAATTAATTCATAGATTCTATACAATCTCTATCAAAATCTCAGCAGTTGTTTAGGAGAAATTGACAAGCTGACTCTAAAATTTATATGGACAAGAGAATGACCTACCCAGCCCAAATAATTTTGAAAAAAAGAACAGAGTTAAAGGACTTACATGAACTGGTTTCAAAATTAGAATAAAGCCACAGTATAAAGTCAAGATCAGGAGTCAGCAAACATTTTCTATAAAGAGTCAAATAGCAAATATTTTAGACTTTGTGGACCACATAGGCCTCTGTGGCATATTCTTTATTTTTTTATTTTTCATTTAAATTTTAAATTATAAAAATCATTCTTAGCTCACAGCCATACAAAAACAAGCTGCAACCTGGATTGGTCCCATGGGGTGTGGTTTGCCTACATCTGATCAAGAATATGCAGTATTTGTGTAAGCACAGGCATAGAGATTAAAGGGACATAGCTGAGAGTCCAGAAACTAACCTGTACATTTATGGTCAATGGATTTCCAACAGAAGTGCCAAGAAAACTAAATAAGGACAAGATATTGTTATTAATAAATGGTGCTGAGATCATAAATATACACATACAAAAGAAACTGAAACCCTTAAATCACACCATACCCAAAAATTAACTCAAAATGGATCACAGACCTAACTGTAAGAGCTAAAACTGTAAAACTTCAAGAAAAAAATAAACAAGGAAATATCTTATTAAACTTAGGTTAGGCAAAGAGCTCTTAAATACAACACCAAAAGAACAATTCATAAAATGAAAACTTAATAAACTAGGCTTCATCAAAATAAAAAAATGTTTTTGTTCCAAAAGAAGCCAGTAAGAAAATGAAGAAAAAGGCACAGATTGGGAGAAAACAGTTGCAAATCATATATCTGATAAAGGAATTATATATAGACTATATACAGAACTCTTGTAACTCAATAATAAGAACATGAACCAATTAAACATGTTTAAAATATCTGAATAGACATTTCACCAAAGAAGATACATGAATGGCTAATAAGCACATGAGAGATGCTCAACATCGTTAATCATTAGGGAAATGGTCAATCAAAACCACAATGAGGTGGCACTCTACACCCACTGAAGTGACTATCTTCAAAAAGAATGACAATAACAAGTGTTGGTAAAGATGTGGTAAAAAAAAAAAAAAAAGGAATACTAGTGTATGCTATTGACAGAGTAAAATGGTCCTGCCACTCTGGAAAACAGTTCAGCAGTCTCTTAAAATTTTCAACATTCATCTACCATGTAACTCTGCAATTCCACTCCTAGGTATGTGCCCAAGAGAAATGAAAGCTTATGTCCACATAAAACATGTATGAGACTGTTCATAGCAGCATTACTCATAAGCGGTAAAAAGTAGAAACACCCTAAATGTTCACCAACTGATGAATGGATAAACAAAATGTGGTACATCCATACAATGGAATATTATTTGGCCATAAAAATGAATGAAGTACCAATACATGCTACAGCATACATGAATACCTCAAAAACATTATCTTCTGTGAAAGAAGCCAGACTAAAAGTCTACATGTTACTGTATGATTCCATTCATATGAAATGTCCAGAATGGGCAAATCATAGCAATAGAAGAAGATCAGTGGTTGCCTGAAGCCAGGGGTGGAAGCAGGAACTGACTGCAAATGGGCATAAGGGAACTTTGTGGGATAATGGAAATGTTCTAACACTGGATTATGGTGATTGTCAAACAACCTTATAAATCTGCAAAATTCATTGAATTGCAGAGTTCAATAGATGAGTTTTATGTTATGTAAATACCTCAATAAAGCTGTTGAAATATATACCCATAGAACTTACTAACCGCCATGTGTGCCAGTCAAGGTGCTAAGTGCCTTCCATATATGATCTAATTTAATCTTCACAAATAACCCTCTGAAATGAGTACTGGCATTCTCCCCAATTTACAGATGAGAAAAACTGGAGCATAGTAAGATTAAATAAATTCCCCAATTACACAGCTAGGAAGACCCAGGATTTGAGCTTAAGCTAGATGCCAGTGCCTGGGCTGGTGTCTACTGTGCCACCCTCCTCTCTGAGGAGTTGACAAGATATGAAGAGAAAAGCATTCAAGCAGTAAGGGAGGGCCCAGCTAAGATCATTAAGCATT
>JAQZBX010096736.1:0-11767 GCA_029593785.1 Cabassous unicinctus
TTTTTTAAGTTTCTTTAAGGTTGTAATTCCCCTATTTAACTTTATTAACTTCTAAGTTTTGGTTGCATACTCACCTTTGGGTAATTCACCTCAAATGCATTGAGTGGCAGTTTTATTTATTTGTAGCACACAGAAACTGTTCCTTGGTGAGCAGAAGAAGGATCTGGACTTGGAGTGAGATTTCAGTTATAGACCTGACCCTACCACTTACTGGTAGACCACAGAACCCATTAGCATTCTTGGATGTAAGCAACAGAAACACTCTGGCTAATTAATCTGAAAAGACATAGAATAATCAAGAATCAAAGTAAGAGTTGAGCAATTAGTTTTTGGGAAGTTTAGGGGCTAGGAAAATTCACAGATCTGGATAAAAGAAATGAATGGGTAGTCTTATTATTATTTTTAATGGCACTGCCAGTAGAATGACTCAACTACTTTCATTTCATGCATTACTCATTTCAAGATGTTGATTCCTGGGAGAGAGTATCTGATTGACTTGTCTTGGTTTCATATAGACCAAACACAGCAAGGGGGTCTGTGGTGGTTGTGAGGGATCTTGATTTATGGTACCAAAATGACCAGACATTATACAAAGAAAAAGGAGCAATAATACTAAAATACAGGGGAAAATATCCTAAGCAGGTTAAAACAATAGATGTTCATTTCGGACACTTATAAGCCATGTTTGTAAATGTGAACAAATTAACTCCTCTGAAACTTGGCTTTTTAAAAAAAAAAAGTCAGATCAGAAAGAATATTTAGATTTCTTGGTGTTCTTTGCAGAATGTTATAAAATGTTTATTAATATGATCTAGCATTCTCAATAGTACTGCATTTTCTGGCTCAATATATGACTTTATATATAAATATACATACAGGTCTCTGCATTTTAAAATGCCTAAAATATTTTTTAAAATATCGTATTTATATTTTGATAAAAGTCCACTTGAAAAAATTCAATAAGCTGAACGTAAATCATAATTGTACAGTTTATTGAATTTTTTTCAAGTGAACATACCTATATTAAGTACTAGACCTTATTAGCACCTAGGAAGCCCCATTTGTATCATCTCCCAGTCACTACCCTACCAAAGATAATCTTGACTTTTATCACAATAGATTAATTTTGACTATTTTTGAACGTTATAGAAATTTAAACTTACAGTATTTATTCCTTTATGTCTAGCTTATATCTCAACATTGTGTTTGTGAGATTCATCTATACTGTTGAATGAGCAATTGCCTATTCTCATTGCTGTATAGTATTCCTTTGTGTCTCTCCCATAATATATTTAATCATTCCCTTATTGATGGATATTTGGGTTGTCCCTAGTTAACGGAGATTATGAATAGAATAATATGAACACTCTTGTACATGTCTTTTATTGGATATATGCACTTATATATTAGGAGCAGATTTGCTGGGTCATATGCTGTTTTCTAAATTGTCCAAATTTACATTCCCACTAGCAATGTATGAGTGTTCTAGTTGCTCCCCATCCTTTCCACAATGTGCTATTGTCAGCCTTTAAAATTTTAGACATAGTACTGAGTATATAGTAGTATTTTATTGTGCTTTTAGCTTTTATTTCCATTATGACCAATGTATTTTCTTAATGCATAATTTTAAAAAGCATAATTTCTTTTGTGAAGTTTAAACATTCTCTACTGGGTTATTTTTCATTTATAATATTTATTTATACATTGATTCCTTTTTTAAGGATATGGGTATTGCAAATTCATCTACTTTTATGCAGGCTGCATTTACAGTTTCTTAATGGTATCTTTCGATGAATAGAAGGTGTTATTTTAATATGTCCCAATTTATCAATCTTTTCATTTTAGGGTTAGTGCTTTTTGTGTTCTGTTAAAGAGCTCTTACCCCAACCCAAATCATTTTACTTTATAAATTTTACATTTAGGTCTTTACATTTAGAGTTAATTGATTTTTGTGAATGGTGTGTGCTAAAGGTGTCAAGATTCATTTTGTACATTTAGATATCCAATTGCGCCTGCACTATTGAATGAAAAGGCCTTTATTTTTATCATTGCTCTTCAGGATCATCTTGCCATAAATTAAGGGACCACATATGTATTGGTCTTTTTCAGACTGGACTCTATTTTGATACCTTGGCTTATGTCTATCCTTCGACCAGTACTACACTGAAATATATTTATATTTCAAGCTACAATTGTAGTATTCAAATAAGTTAATATCTGGTTGTGTATGACTCAAAATTTTGTTCTCTTCTTTCAAGCTTGAATTGGCTGCTCTTTGCCTTTTCCATTTTCTTACAAATTTTGGAATCAGCTTATCAGTTTCCACAAAAATATTTTTTGGACTTTTGATTGGTTTTTCCATTGCATTGAGAACAATTTGTGGAGAATTGGCCTTTTAAACATACTGTATTTTCTTATTCCTCCGTTTATTAGCACTATCTATCTTTCTCTGAATAGTGTTATGTAATGTTCTTTGAAGAGATCTTGCTCATTTTTTCATTAGAGTCATTTGGTATTTGCGGTTTTTGATGATATTGCAAACAGTCATTTAAGAATTTCTAATTGTTGATGATTTGTCAAAAAAATTATTTTTATTGAGTTGAACCATGTGAAATAGGTGTTATTTGATGTTTTTTGGCCAAGAAAAAAATGTCAATTTCATTAAATTCAACCTAATATATTGATCTCTATCTAGTGACCATGCTAAATCTACTTACTGATTCTAGTAGTTTATCTATAATCATATTTCTATGAAAAAAATGGCGCTTTTATTTCTCCTTTTCTAGACTTTGTACCTATTATTTCCTTTTATTGTTTTAATGCACTGGCTAGAGACTTTCCATATGTTGCTGAACAGTGGATGTCCTCATTTTGTACCTGATATCGGTGGGAAGTATTAAGTATTTTACCATTAGGAATGATGTTACCCTTATAATTTTGGTAAATATCCTTTATCAAATAGAGGCAGCTCCCTTTTGTTTCCAGTTTACAGAGATGTTGAAATTTCTTCAATGCTTTATCTGTACTTATTGATGTGTGCAGTAGATTGAATTATGTACCCCAATTTAGACAGATTCTTAATCATAATCTACATTCCTGTGTGTGGGGGGGTCCCATTGTTAAAAGGATATCTTGAATCCATACATATACATATACATAAACATATACATATCCATACATTTTTAAGTAAATTAATGTGTGGCCCAACTGAATGAGGGTCTCAATCTTGATCTTAATCCAGATTACTGGAGGTTTTATACAGAGAAAGAAAGAGGATAAGCCACTGAGAAGAGCCAGAAGCCAGAAGTCAACGGAACCAGAGGAGAAAAGCGGTACATTGCCATCTGACACATGGCAGGGATACCAGCCAAGGAACCCCAAGGATTGCTGGCAGCCAGTCTCAGAATGATATAGACTTTGGGGAGAAAGCATTGCCTTGCTAGCACCTTGATTTTGGACTTCTCCTAGCCTCAAAACTGTGAACCAATAAATTCCCTTTGTTTAAGCCAATCCATGGTGTGGAATTTTTCATAGCAGCCTGGCAAACTAAGACAATATGATTATATATATGTTTTTCCTCCATTATTCTGTTAATATAGTGATTTATAGTAATAATTTTTTTCATGCTAAACCAATCAAGATAAATACAATTTGTCAGTTTTTTATATATTGATGGATTTTATTTACCATTATTTTGTTTATGAATTTTGCATCTATGTTTATGGGAGAGATTGGCTGATTGTATTTTTCCTAATTTTTAATGTCCTTGTTAGGGTTTGATATCAGAATCATGATGCCCTCATAAAACCAATTGGACTATGATCCCTCTTTATGCATTTTCTCGAAGCATTTATTCTTCCTTAAATGTTTGGAAGAATTCAACAGTGAGATTTCTTTGAAGAATGAATTTTAATTCTAGATTCAATTTCTGTAATAGTTGTAGGACTATGCTATTTTTTGTTTGGTATCAGCTTTGGTTAGTTGTGGTTTTTAAAAAAATTCCCCATTTCATTTAAACTTTAAAATTTGCCATAAAGTTGTTTGTAATATTATCTACATGTTTTTTTTAAAGTCTGTAGTTTCTATAGTGATTTATTCTTTTTTAATACTAATTTTGGTCTTCTCTGTTATTTTTTAAATCAGTCTTCTTATAGGTAAATCAATTTTATTAGTCATTTCCAACAACTGCCTTCCAGCTTTGTTCATTTTCTCTTTTGTATATTGGTTTCCTATTTCATTAATTTCTCATTTTTATATTTCTTTTACTTTCTTTGGGTTTATTTGATGTTCTTTTCCTCAACTCCTTGAGACTAATAATTTGTTTATTGAATTTAAGGTTTCGCCTATTCTAACATAAATTTAAGCTGTATATTTTCCTGTAAATGTGTTTCAGATGCATTCAACAAGTTGTATATATTGTATTTTTATTTTTATTTACTTTGAATTATTTTCCATTTTGATTTCTTCATTAAACCATGAGTTATTTAAAAATTAATTGCTTATTTTGAGAATCTTCTGGTTAGCTTAAAAATTTTTTCAAACAAATTCCTCTGGGCCAGAGAATATTTTCTAGATAGTTTCAATCCTTGAAATACCTAGGAATTTCTTTATAGCCTGTCATGCCAATTTTGGTAAAGATTCCATGAGCTACTTATGAGAGCGTTTATTCTGTTGGTGATGTAGCATTCGACAAATATTAATTAGGCCAAGTTTGTTACTCCTGTTGCTCAGATCACCTATGTCCTCACTGAGTTTTGCTTGTTTGTTTTTGTCTGTTTCCTTTTATCAATTACTGTGGGAGGAGTATTATCATTTTGTATTTACCTTATCCTTTTGATTCTGTCCCATTTTGCTTTATATGTTTTTGGTTGTAAGGAGTAGGAATCTCTACATAGACAGGTGTGGCAAGGATAAGTGATATCAGAAATATAAGAAAGGAAAGTTTATTAGTCCACACAGGTCCTAGAACAGAGCAGAGTGGCAGGCCTTGCAGGGTCACGCGGGGAAACACATCAGGACACAGGTGCAACCAAGCAGGTGGGAGCACGAGGTGCGCAGTGGACCTGGGGACCCTGCCTTTACTATTACAGGAGTGGGACTGTAATGGTTAGTCAAGCAAGAGAGGGGATTGGGGAGTTTGTATTTGACTTTTGTGGGGTGAGAACCCAGGTAGGATGTGGGAAGGAAAGGGAGAAGCTATCTATCTTATATGAGCAGGTGTCAGAGGTAGTCACCGAGGGTCTTAATGATAGGGTCTAAGATTCTGAGACATATGACAATGTAAAGCCCCTTATATTATTACTCACCTTGGAGATACTGAGGCAGTATGATGATGTGAAAAGCCCCTATATTATTCCAACTCACCACAGTGTTGCAGCTGTATTATTTGGTGCATCCGAATTTAGCATAATAATATCTTTCTAATGGATAAATCATTTTTATCATTATGAAAATGTCTTTCTTTTCTCTAGTGATGCTTCTTACTTTACACTGTATTGTGATAGTTTTATGTGTCAACTTGGCTAGGTTATAGAACCCACTTATTGGATCAAATACTGATCTAGGTGTTGCTCTGAAGGTATTTTGTAGATGTTAACATATACAGTCAGTTGCCTTTGATTAAAGGGGATTTTCTTTGATAATGTGTGTGGCCTCATCCAATCAGTTGAAAGGCTTTAGGAGTAATTCTGAGATTACCGCGAAGAAGAAGAAATTCCACCTGTGGGTGGCATTGTCAGTTCCTGGCCAAGAGTTTCCAGTGTGTCAGCGTGCCCTATGGATTTTGGATTTAGCCAGCCAGACTCCACAATCACATAAGTCAATTCCTTGAAATAAATGTTTAACATTTATGTGTATGTATATATATATGTATGTATGTGTATGTATATATGTGTGTTTGTAGGTTGGTTCTGTATCTCTGGTAGAACCCTGTCTGGAACAGATACTTATCTGATATTCATATAGCCATAGCATGTTCCTTTCAGTTAGTGCTTACACATGATACCTTTTTCTATTTTTTTTAATTTTTAAATTTCCTTCCTATATTGAAGGCATATCTCTTGTCAGCAACACGTTTGTCCAGTTTGAAAATCTTTTTCTTGTAATTGGAGTACTTATACCATTTCAATTCAATAAAATGATTGATATATTTGGTTTCCTATCTGCCATATTATTATTTGTCTTCTGTTTAAGCTACCTATTTTATTTACCCTTCTCTCAACTTCCTTCCTTACTTTTGGATAAATCATATGTTTTTAAAAATATTATTTCATGTTCCCTTCTATTAGCTTGTAAGTTATCTATTTATATTATTATTTTAGTTTTTGACCTGGAGATTACAACACGGATCTTTGACTTGAGTCCTTAAAACTCAGTACTTTTACTACCTCCCAGATAATGCTAATCCTTAGAATATTTGACCTGATTTACCTTCTCCTTCCTTTTGTGTTATCAATCTCATGGATTTTATTTTAAACTTAGATGTTATTATTATTATTGTTTTGATTTATCCTGCATTTCTGTGTTTCTCTTTATTAACACTTTTCTTCTGTCTAAAAAACTTTTATTTAATATTTCCTTTATGTGGGTCTTGTGGGTTGACTGGTGATAAATTCTGTCCTTCAATTTTGAAATATATGTTTTCTGAGTTTAGAATTCTGCTTTGGCTGATATTTTCTTTCAGTTCTTTAAAACTGTCATTCCCTGGTTTCCTACATCTCTGTTTTTGTTCAGAATTCAGCCGTCAGTCTTATTGTTGCTCCTTTGAAATTAATCTGTATTTTCTCTGTGGTTGCTTTTAAGATTTTCTCACTGCTTTTGGCTTTCAGTGGTTTCACTATAATTTACCTTTGTGTGTGTGTGTGTGTTTGTGTATTGTACTTATCCTGCTTAGGATTTGTAGCGTTTCTTGAATAAGTTGTTGTATATATTTTGCAGTTTTGAAAAATTTTTAGGTGCTGTCTCTTCATGTATTACTTTTGTTTTCTTCTATCTCTCCTCTTCTTTTTTCTGGAACTCTAACTGAATACACATTTGTTAGATTATTACACTGGGAACCATACATTCTCTACACACTTTTTTATGTGTTTCCATCCTTTTTTGTCTGTGCTTCAGTCTGTATAATTTTTACTGATATATCTTTAAGTTCATTAACCCTCTATTAATCTGTGTCCAATGTGCTGTTATGCTCCTCTTGAGTTTTAAATTTCAGTTATTGAATTTTTAATTTCTAAAATTAAAGATCTTAATAAGGACTGTAGGTGACGTTGCAGTTCTTAACCTTGTTTTCCCCTTTGGGTCACTTCCACTTCTTAAACCTGATTTTTAACTCCAATTTCCTGTGAAAGTCTCCATCTTATTGATATACTGTTGACTATTTACCACAGCTATTTTAAAGTATATATTTGATAATCTGAATATTTGGTTCACCTGTGGGCCTGTTACTAGTGTCTAATTTTTCTCTTGATCTTTGGTATATCAGATAATTTTTTGGTTGAATTCTTCATATTACATATGAGCAAAAAAAGTGATCCTTGATGGTGTTATCTTCACCCAGGAAGGATTCACCCTATCTCTTCACATTCATGAAGGGTAGGGCAGATCTCATTCTAATCAGGACTAGAGAAGACCTTAATAAGGACTGTAGGTGATGTTGCAGTTCTAAACCTTGTTTCCCCCTTTGGGTCACTTCCACTTCTGATGTGTATTCTTCCAAGTGCCCAAACTGTGAGCCTGAGGAATTTACAGGGTCCATCCTTCTTTGTGGGTACAGAACTCCCATTTCTTATCTCCTCAGCACCATGAGACTTCAAGACTCCGTTCTGTTTTTTCAGATATTTCTTCTTGGCTTTTTAGCCTATTGCCCCACACAGCTTAAGTATTTAGCAAATGGCTTAGGGAAAGCCTTTGGTTGCTGGTCTCACTTCTCTGCACCTTCCTTCTCTAGGTGATGCTGTTCTCTCAAGTTCTGTCAACTTTAATTTTGTCTCCTTAGTCCTGAGAAACTTCTAACTTCTCTGATGATTTCATAGCAGACACCATCTTCCTGGCTTCTTAGCCTCTCCCCATAACCAAGAAAATATATATGCCACAAGGGGAGAAATCCTTAGAATATTAGACTAATCTCACTGAATTTACTTTTCTCATGGATTTCAACCTCTCAAATCTTCATTTTCTCAGCAGCAATCAAATTACTTCAAATGATTTATTATTTTTTAAAATATAGCAAACTTTATTTTTAAGAAGGTTTTAGATTACAGAAAAGTTACATTGAAAGTATAAGGGATTCCCATATACTTCACCCCTGCCCCAACCCACATCTTCCCTTATTAATAACATCTTATAATTGTGTGGCACATTAGTTAAAATTGATGAGTAAATATTGAAGCATTACTACTAACCAAGGACTGTAGCTTCCATTGTGGTTTACACTTAATTCCATTGCCCTAAAATGCTTTATGTTCCATCTATTATTCCATCCCCCTCCCCTCAGAACCTTTGGTAACCACTATCTTTATAACAATGTTACATGTTCTTCTATTACTACAACATTAATAAGTTTGCTTTGTCCATGGTTGCATTTTCCCCTTAGGTTTGTTCATTCCTCAACCTTGAAGATTTTGGGATGGTGATGCCTGCTCTGCCTCAGATTGAGAGGGGGCTTAGATCTTATGAGGCAGATGGAAATATAAATTGTTTTGCTTGCAGTTGTAGATACTCTCTGTTTTTGGAGGATGGGGGTTGTTCATCATCATCATTTTTTTAGTTGTCCTTGGAGAGTCCGATGATCTGGAGAGCAGGTGTTGACTGCAACTCTTTTGAGATTCAGGGCTCAACTAGGATGTGAACAGACCGAAGATTTAAATCTCTGGGACATATGTTTAAAAGGTATAATGCTAATTATAGGCTCAAATAAAAGGGGTAGAAGAATCATGTGTGGGGATATTATACATGAGTCTAAATCTGTTACATTGGGGAGGTAGGTTGTCATATATTTCAAAATAAGGCCCACTGTCAGGATGCTGATTTCAAGGGATTGTTTACCTTGCCTATAGTGTCCAGATGCCTTTAGAGCCCTCATGAGCACCTTTATTTGAGGTTTTGTTCATGGTAGCAGTTAGTGACATCTACCTGAGACATACATAAGTGTCACCTCTGGAACAACCTCCTGACTCCTTTTGAAATTTCTTAGCCTTAAACACTCTTTTGTATTTGATGTTTCCCCCTTTTGGTCACAGTCTTTTTCCAAATGCATCACTGGTTGGTGCTTGGTATTAATCCCTCAGTGCCTGGGAGGCTTATCCCCGGTAGTCATGTTCCATGCTGGGGGAAAGGTAGTGCATTTATTTTCTGAGTTTGGTTAGAGAGAGGCCACTTTTAAATAACAAGGAGGTTTTCAGGAGGTAAATCTTAGACATTAGTTATTATTAGGCTAAGTTTCAATTTTATAAGAATAAGGTTCATAGTTACATGCATTAATATTGAGGGTTTGACATATTGGTCTGTTTTCTTTTATTAGGGACTGCCTATGTTCTTGAGAGATTCTTACCCCTCTATTTGAGAACATAGCAGGACTCCCCAGGATGGGAGTTTACTATTTTGTTGTTTATTGTATGGGTCTCCACCCACTGAGATAACACCCTATGACAAGATGAATACATTCATATGGCATAGAAGCATGCCCCAGATGCACCCTTTCCCACACATCGCCCACCACCAATGCCCTGCACCAGTGACACTCCTTGCCATATTTGCCAAAAGAACATTCCAACAATTGTATTTCCAACCACAGACTCTCACCTCCCCAGAGTTAACCTGTTCCTTCTTCCAGCTCACCCCCCAGTTTCATGGATAGTCCAACCCACCCCTTAACCCTGCTCACTCCCACACTCCAGCACTGTCAACCCTACTCACTTCCCTACACCACCATCACCCTCATCCACTGCTGAATCACCCCCTTCCACCTTATCATAGGTTCTATCCAGATTGAGCATTGGCTAACCACTCTCTACTGCCATTCTGTCTCCTGGTAACCTATCTTTCAGACTCTATCTCTGTGAGTCTGCTCAGTATAATTAGGTCATATCAGTGAGGTCATGCAATATTTGTACTTTAGTGACTGGCTTACTTCACACAACATAAGGTCTTTGAGAGTCATCCAGATTGTCACATATGTCAATACTTCATTCCTTCTTACAGCTGAGTAATATTCCATTGTATGTACATACCACATTTTGCTTATCCATTCATGTGTTGTTGGACACTTGGGTTGCTTCCAGCTTTTAGCAATAGTGAATAATGCCTCTATGAACATTGGTGTGCATATATTTGTTCATGTCCCTGCTTTCAGTTCTTCTGGTTATATACCTAGTAGTGGGATTGCTTGACAATATGACAATTCTATAGGTAGCTTTCTGAGGAACCACCAAACCATCCTCCATAATGGCTGCACCATTCTACATTCCCACCAGTAGTGGATGAGTGTTCCCATTCACCTACATCCTCTTCAACACTTTTAGTTATCTTTTTTTTTTTTTTTTTTAAATAGCAGCTAGTCAAATAGGGGTAAGATGATATCTCGGAGTTTTGATTTGCATTTCACTAATAGCTCGTGATGATGAGCGTCATTTCATGTGCTTTTCAGCAATTTGTATCTCCTCATTGGAAACTGTCTATTCAAATCTCTTGCCCATTTCTTAAATGGGTTTTTTGTCTTTATTTTCGAGATGCAGGATTTCTTTTTATATGCTGGATATGCATTTTTATATAGGGCATGAGCCTGTCTCATTCTTTTGGATATGGATATCCATTTCTCCTAGCACCATTTGTTGAAGAGACTGTTCTGTCCCAGTTGAGTGGGCTTGGTGGCCTTGTCAAGTATCAGTTGTTTGTATAAGTGTGGGTCTATATCAGAACCCTCAATTTGGTTGCATTGGTCAGTATGACTATCCTTGTGCCAGCAGTTTTGACCATTGTAGCTTAGTAGTATGCTTTACAGTTAGGTAGCGTGATTCCTCCAATTTTGTTTTTCTTTTTCAATATTAAACAATTTATATTTATATTTTAGCTGAATTCTCATATTGTTCTTAAAGAGAGTGTTAGCCTGCTACATCCAGCATAATCAGAAGTGGAAATTAGTGCCTAATTTTTCCTATTTATTTTTTAAATTGTCCTATATTTTACATGCAAAAAAATGTACAGTCTTAGGTACAGATCCAGAGATTAACAAATTAACTTTTTACTATAAAACAGAAAACCATTATTTTATTTTATTTTATTGGTGGAATGCTTCAGTTCAGCTCATGAAATTCAATGGTTTATGGAAGCATATTTTGTGATTCATAGTTTATATAATTATTAAATATTATTTTCCCTAGAAGCACATGAACTTCCTGGTCCTTGTCTTAAGAAGTTTACAATCAGGATGGGGAATTAAGGCTTATATACATATGCCAGTTTTTGGAGTTCACTCTATCTCACTGTTTATTTTACCCAGGGGCTAACTTTCTTTCTTGGACAGGTAGTGCAATATATCGGAAAAAACAAAAACTCGAGGGCTAAGTTACCTGGGATTTTGAGCTGTGCTTGGCATTTCAAGCTGTGTTTCTAGGGCAAACCACTTAACCACAGTGACCCTCAGTTTTTCCATTTCATAGTCTGAATGTTACCTGGATTACGATCATTATGAGGGAACTAGTATATATAAAGAATCCATCTTAATGTCTGTATATGCTAGGTGATGTATTACTATTAATCACTACCTATTTTA
>JAQZBX010096737.1:0-11764 GCA_029593785.1 Cabassous unicinctus
AAAAAAAAAAAAAAAATTCTACCTAAAGTTATTAACCTATTATAAATTGCTTCAGCAGTGCCCTCAAGCTGCTCCTGAGTAATTCTCTGTGCAGATGTGCCACAGCTAAGGCTGTCAGCCGGCTGCAGGGCAGGGGTCCTTCCCAGCCTCCTTCTGGACCACTTGGCCGGCCAACTGCAGTAGCACTGACTCAGCCAGTTCTGTCTTCTGCCTCCCTGGCTGCTTCAGTCCCACCCCCACTGGAAGCCATGATGAGCTCAGGAATCTCTTACCTGTTGAGGTCCCAGATTCTTAGGGGTGAGAAGTGCCCACAACAAGCTGTCCCTGTCACAAAAGAGCTGCCAAACAAAAGAAGAACAGAGTCAGATCTGGCATGTCAGAACTTGCGGTGGAAACGGCTACACAACTCAAAATGCCATCCTCATTCTTCAGGGGATCGTGGGGTTAAGTCCAAAGGAGAGAAGCAGCCAAGAGAAGTCATCAGAGGAGTTGCAGGAAGACAGGTGGGAGCGGGGTGAGGGCTGTAAGCCCCACAGTTACCTGGCCAGAGGACCCATGGGTCCAATGATAGCTGTGCTTGCTGTTAGACTGGGTTGGGTGGGCAGAGACAGATCTCTAGATGTACTTCTCTGAGGGAGAAGGAGCTCATTGGGCTCAATTGTATGAACCCTGAGATCACAGTGCACATGGCACAGACAAGGTCTCCTGGGAAGAGGGAATTGGGGGCTGGAAGGCAAAGCCCTAGCTGGAAGTGGGGGTGGCTGGGGGACATTACCAAAGGTTATAAGAGCTGGGAGGACCTGGTAATGTGGTATAAGCACAGGGCAGGTGTAAAGGCATGAAACTGAGAACAGAAAAGATATGAAAGATGAGTAAATGCCATGGATGTGTGATATGCTGATTCACTGGGGTGGGGAGCATGGGAAAGGAGAAGCCAGGCAGCCAGGGCTGGGGGTGGGAGGAGATAGGATGGGAATTGGGCAGTGTTCAGAGGACAGTGACAGACCCAAGAGTCAGGTGAGAAGGAGCACTCTGACCTTATTTTCTAGAGTGTCTCTTAAACCTCACAAAAGTTCAACACACAATCTGTATAGTTTCATTTTCAAATGGAGGCCCAAGCCCAGTGGGAAAGATCAGTGCAATGAACCAGGCTGGCTAGGACTAGAACTTGAACCTAGGAGCCAGACCACTCCTTTGTTAAAAGATTTGGTAGGGGTGGGGAGGGGGACGCCTTCAGGAATTCCGGACTTGAAAACCTAAAGGGCAAGGAAAAGAGTTGAAAATAGTCAGGTCACTTGGGAGCCCTAGGGCAGGGGTGGGCCATGTCCCTACATGTCTGGTGTGGAGGGGAGGGGCCTGGACATACTAATGACACGTTAGCAGCCCACCTGCCCTGGCCCAGCCCAGCACCTGTGGCTCTCTGATCCCAAGCATGTAGGTGGGGAGATGGATTTCCACAGAGAGGGGTCTGAAGAAGCTGTGGCTTTGGCTGGGGTGGGGAGTTTGGCCCCCCATTTGCTGATGGGGGAGATGTTAGGGCAGGCATTAGCCAAGCCACTGATTTACAATCAAAATTGCAGGGCAGATGTCTCCTTTTCAACCCCAGGCTAATAAAAAGGCCACATGAGTTACCCTAGGGCTTCTGTGCCTCAAGCCAAGACTTCCTGTAGGGACATGCCCCATCATCCCAGCTCCTTCTCAACCCATAGGATTGCCAGAAGCCACTAAACTATAGAGTGGTAGTGTCAGCACAGCCACTGTCGTCATACCCCAGGTGACGCCAGGCCTGAGAAGTAGCCACTGGACACTGAAGCCCCAAACTTACAAAGCAAGAAGTTGCCCTCCTCCTCCTCCCCCCAGCATTTTTCTCTTTAGGGTAATCCATTAATAACTGGTAAAGCCAATTACCTTGGGTTGGAAACATAATAGCCACTTGGAAATCATTTGAGCGGGCAGTTGGGCTCTCCAGACTTTTGAGGGGTGGGGGCTGGGTGAGGGGCGCCAGCACAGACACACAGACATCTCTCAAGGAGGCCCGTGGCAGGCCCCTGACTGGCCACAGGCCTAAATTAGTGTCAAGGTAAGTCAAAAGAGAGGGAGATGGGAGGACCCTGGAACTTTAATCCCTGCCACTCCCACAGCTCTGACCTCCCAGCAGGGTGGGGAGGGAGGGTGGCTGCCAACACCTTCCCCAAGGATTCCTGCCCTCGAGTCCTGCCCGCCTACCCCTGGCCCTGTCCACTTGCCGCCAGGAGGAGGGCTGCCCCTCATCTGCATGCTCTACGAAGGGCTGCCTTAATTGCCTGGCCATGACACCCCATAAACTTTTCTTCCTAAAAGTCACCCTTTCCCCTCTTGCCTGAACCTCTGTGAAGCCAAATGGAAGAAAGGGAGAGAAAGTAGAGAGTCCTCCTGGCGTGTATGAGGATCTAAGAGCTTAATCAAATTTAACACTCAGTAAAAAACCATCTGAGCAACAGTCAAACCAACAACTTGGAGCCAGGTCCTGCTGGGGGACACTCACCAGGACTCACCCATCCATATGGGACTGCCCAGGACTCTTGGGGTCAAGCTAGCTGCAGACAGTCCTGCACACCTCTACTTCCTCCCACCCCACCCCCAACTCCCAGGGACTCCAGGAAGCAGGAGGCAAATGCCACAGGCCAGCCACATTTCAAGTCAGAAGAATAATAAGGGTGTACCCAGGGCAGTCTCTCCAGAGTGTGGGACAGACACAAGGAACAGAAGAAGTGAAGAAATCCACTACTTGAGAGCACCCAAAGCATGCTTCACACCCCACAATGGTTGTTGAGATAGAAATTATTATTCCCATTGTACGGAAAGGGAAAGTAAAGTGACAGCCACCAGGCTTCCATGAATCAACCCCAAATGTTGCAGATGCATGTAGAACACCCCTCCCTCAAGACTCGCCAGATAAAGTGCTTTGAAAAGGGGCCAATGAGGTGGGATATGTGCCTAAGAGGAAGCCTGGCTACCTACTTCTCTAACCTCCCCAGCTGATTCAGCCTGAGCATAAATGCCTTGCTCTGATTTCCTGCTTCATTTGCATCAGCCTGATGTGAACAATCAGATTCTCTCCAAATCCCTCACTGTGCTGGGTCCTAAGCATGTCAAAGGTTCCCAATAAATACCTGAGATCAACTAAATATACCATGTACCATACCATCTATGGCTCCTCCTAAGGACCACTCAAAGGATTTTCCTCTTTAAAAGGTCTCTCCTGTAACCTCAATTTAGGGTTTGAAGTTTTTGAAAAAACCCAGCTCCCCTCAGCAAATAAAGGAAGTTCAGAGGGTTTCTGACTTCAGTCCCATTTGTTCCCTCAGGGGAATCCCAGGGACAGGGATGGCAAACCTGTGCCGACCAGAGTGGCAGGAGCTGGCAGCTCCCCAGGTGGGTTGATCATCCTACCTCTGAGCCCCAACTGTATTTCGCTCTCTCCCTCACAGGACAAATGGTAATTTGGGGTTTATCTTCCCCCTTCCCCTTTGAGATCATGGGCTGGCTGGTGGGTTCTGTGTACTCCGTTCCTGGCCCAGAGGAGGTGCTCAGTACAAATCTGTGGAAGCTAGTTTTGTGGGCTGTGAAGGGGTCCTTCCCCAAATCCCCAGACTCAGACCTGTGCGACACATGACACAGACATCTCTGGGGCAGTGAGAAGTCCCTCACAAGCACCACTACCAGATGAGAGATGAGAATTACCAGTAGTACCTAAAAATCAGTGTCAAAACACACTCACCCACACATGCACACACTCCTTCCTCTCTCTCCTTTCCTCTCTCCCCCCATTTCTTCTCTCTACAAGAAGTTATTCTGATTCCATAAACTCTACTCTTTTTGGGCCAGAAAGCTCTAACCAGAAGCTAACCTTCTACAACTTCTCACCCCATCCCAGGCCTTACCCAGATCCCCATAGTACCTTACTGGCCCCCTGGCCCCAGCTCAGGCAAACCTGGCATCATAGAGACCGTCACCAGGTTGAAGAAGTAATGATTTAAGGACCTTCACAGAGAAAGACACCAGGAAAATTGAGGGATGCTCAAGTTGAGGAATCGAAAAGAACAAGACTTGGAGAGGAGGAAAATTAGTTGGCTGTGGGCTGGATGAAAGGAAGGTGGATTCTTGCTGCCTCTACCTTAGTTTAGGTCTTTTTATTCATACTAGTAGTTTATTGAGCACTTATTATGTATCAAGTGCTGAGCAAGTGTTTCAAAAGCATTATCCCATCTAATCCTCACAACGCTATGAAGTAAGTACCACTCTCCCTATTTCACAGATCAGGAAACTGAGACACAGAGAGGTAATATGACTTGTTCTAGCTCACATGGGTACCAACTAGTAGAACTGGAACTTGAACTCAATCAGTATTGATTCCATAGCCCAAGATCTTATACCACCCTCACCCTATTAAGTTCTCACCTGGGCTGCATTTCAAGAGTTAGTCTTGTTTGTATCCCCAGCACCTAGTATAATGCTGGACATATACTAAAAATTCAAATACGTGTTGAGTGAATGAATGAATGAATGGATGAACAAATGACTCCTGGAAGAAGAAAGAAGAGGCTGAGTGGCTCTGAGGCGTGGCAGTAGCAGTGGCGTGCTCAGCAGCTGCTGCCGCATGGCTGGCCTGGAGCTGCCCAGCTGGCTTGGGTCCCAGCAGCCTCTGAGCCCAGGCTGACACACTTTGGCAAGGGAGGCCACCAGAGCTGTCACATCATTCACCAACATGCCCATCAAGTATATTCAGTTCTCTTCAACCCGCATTGGCATTTTAATTACTGTTGGGTAAACTAATTTGTACAAATGAAGGCTGGGCTGCCTAATAGAATATGCAAGCTCTCTGACCTCTGACAGGCACTGACACAAGATACAAAGGCGGCTGAGGAAGGCTTTTTATCTGAGCCTTATTACTCTCTATTACTCCAATTAGTCAGGCTCCAGTGCTCCTAATTGGAGAAAAAATTGCAATTAAATCAATTTTTAATGGGCTGCAAGTGGGCTTCCGAACCGCCCTGCCCGTGAAACACTGATATTATAGCAGCAAAGGTCACAGTCCTCATCAGCACCTGGGGGTCCCCTGATTTCCCTTGATCTCCTCCCTAAATACCTCAAGGAAACTCCCGCCCCTCCATTGGCTCGGCCAGCAAGGGTGAGAAGGAGGGAGTCATTAGAACACGTCAGGTCTCATTGCTGCTGCCACCATCTGCTAACCTCCACCACCGACATCATTATAGTGGGTAAGTCCCGCTGCATGAATACAGTGCGAAGGTCACACAGTTCCTAAGAACCAGCCAACAGGGCACCCCCAGGACACCAAAGGAGATGGGAAATAGATGTGTTTGGGAAGGGGAAAAGAGAGACAAAGAAACCTTGTTCTCTCTCCAGCAAACATCCCACCTTGCAGCTGGGGAAACATCCACCTGAATGCTGTACCCAGAACCAGAAGGCTGAGCAGCCCATCAGAGTTGAGGGGACAGAAGCACACTTGTGGGGCCTACCACTCATGGCAGCCCCTGTCCATAAAGGCGAGGAGATGCCCAGAACCAATGCTGTGGTGCCAGGGATGGAAAGGTGAATACAACTTTGATCACCAAACTAAAGGATAATGAGACCAAAAGGCCCATCTGAAGCTTGAAAGAATAAAGTATGTGGCAATTTTTTTTTCTTTGTGAGGTAACAGGACTGGGGATTGAACCCTGGACCTTGTGTGTGGGAAACCGGCACTCAATCACTGAGCCACACCAGCTCTCCTGAGTTGGTTATTTCATTTGTTTGCTTGTTGTTTGTTTGTTTTTGTTTTTAGAGGCACCAGAAATGGAACCCGGGGCCTCCCACGTGGGAAGCAGGCGCTCAACTGCTTGAGCCACATCCACTCCCCAAGGCAAATTTTTTAAAAGTTCTATTTCACACAGTAACTGGCATACTCTTACCTCAAAGAGATGATGCAGACACAAACTATAAATTCAAAGGAAGTTTAGCCAACTTCTTGGATAACTGAACTATAATGGATTAATAAGGGAACAGAGGACAGCAATGCCTTCAAGGGGGGCAAGACTAAAAATATGTTAAATAAGTGATGGTCCATCTACCCAATGGAATATTACATAGTCATTTAAAATGATGCTCCCAAAGAATGCAGGCAAGATGCTTATAATTTACTGTTATAGGTGGAAAGTAGGGCACAAACAACATTATTACAGCTATTTAAAAAACAGCCTATGTACAAAAAAGGAAAGACCGGAAGGAAATATTCTAAAATACTAAAAGTGATTGTGTTTGGGAAGTAGACTGACTAGCGATTCTTTCTTTCACATTTTCTTTATTTTCCAAATCTTCTTTAATGACCTTGTGCTTCTCTTTAAAGGAAAACTTATTATTTACATTTTATAGGATGAAACATAACCAGACACTCCTATCCACTGACTTTTGGGCTGCAGGCCTAGGCTGTTAGGCCACAGCCACATGGTCAAGAGCAAGCAGGCCCATTAGTGAGCTGCCTGCTGGAGCTGGTGTCAGCTATAGCGGCCTGGAACATCTCATACTCACCTTGGGCTGTAGCTTTGGGATTGACCAGTAGCCCAAGGTCAGGCCAGGAAGTCCCAGATGAGAAGGGAGGGTTCCATTAAGTCTCTTTCTCCTGACTAGACACTGGCCAACAGCAAGCAGGACTGAGCCCCAGCTCCCACAGCTGGCATAGATCTGGAACAGCTCTCTCAGTCTCTCTCTCTCTCTCTCTCACACACACACACACACACACACACACACAGACACACTCATCAGGTGCCCTCAACCCACGTGCATCAGGACAGGCTGATGCAAGTAGCCACCTTAAAGGTCAGGCTCTGGAAAGAATACCCAGAGGCTGGGGCTCCCCCTGCTCACCTCATTCTCCATGATGCCAACAAACAAGAGCCAAGAAAGCAGAAGAAGTGCAGCCCGACGGCAGGGAAAGGTCTCCACAGAAACACACAATGGTTATTTCCCATTTTAACCAATGGTAAAGGGTCAGGTAAAGGATATAAGAACCTGGGCCAGCCTAGACAAGGGGAAGCTTGGGGCAGAGGCTGCTCTTCCCAAATGTATCCACTCCACTCAAGAATCAGAAACTTAAGCAATGTGGGGGCAGAATTAATAGAGAAAACTAAGGAAATAAAAAACAAAAACTCACAGTACAGTGAACTTGTATGTTCATTCAATCTATTGAATTTAACTAGGTGTGCTGGGGCTTCAGGAAGAGGAGTTCCTAAACTGTTCTTCCATCTACATGGCCCCGAAACACAGGCGACTGCTTCCTATGCTCCTGACAGGAAGAAATGGCAGGAAGTTCCAGCAGTAAAGGGATACAATGATACAATAATCACAAAATTATGTACCTAAAAAGAATCATGGAAAAAGAGCAAACGTGGTCAGTATTTGCAGACAATATTATCATCTGCCAGAAAATCCAAAAGATGCCATTAAAAAACTGTTACAACTAACAACAAAACAAAAAAAACACCCATTACAACTAGTATCAGGGATGGATGAGGTGGCTGGTGAGCTGCGCGCCAGGATGGAAAAGAGTGCAGGCTTGGGAGTCTGACTTCCAGGTTTGGATCTTGGCTCTGCTCCCTGGGAACCCTGTGATCTTGGGTGAGTTATTTAACCTCTCTATAGTTCAATTTCTTCATCTGTAAAATATAAATACTAATAGTACCTAGGCAAAGGCTTGTAAAAATTATGAGATAAAATGCTTAGAGCAGTGTACAGCACATAGCAAACACCCACAGATGTAAGTTATTATTACACACCAGCATCAACCAATTGAAAAGGTAATAAAAAAATCTCATTCATAAAAACAATAAAAAACTATGAAATATCCAAGATTAAACCTAACCAAGACGAGAGAGTGAGAGAGAGAGAGAAACAGACTCATGAAAAAACTATAAAAACTCTACTAAAGTAAAGACATAGAATTACTGAATAAGTGGAGAAATATATCACGTTCTGGGATGGGAAGGAGTAACATAAAACTGTCATTCTCCCCTAATGAATCTATAAATTCAATACAGTCCCTTCCAAACAAGATTTTTTACTTAATTGATTGATTTTAAAATTTACCTGAAAGAGGAAATGCACAAGAATAATCAGGAACTATTTGAAGAAGAACAATGAGAAAAAAGTTGCTCTACCAAATATGAAAACTTACTATATAAAGTACGATGTTCATGCTGCAATACCCAAGAGATCAATGGATAAGAACAAAGAATCCAAAACCACATCCATGTATTTGTAGGACACTAATAGATTCCAAGAATGACTTTTAAAGGTAGTGGATAAAGAATGAACTAATCAATAAATGCTACAGAGACCACTGGATATGCATTTGGGAAAAAATAAAATTAGAGCCTTACCTCACAGCAGACATCAATTCCAGTTGGATTAAGGTCAGAAATATTTTTAAAACTACATGAAAAACCATGAAAGTATTAGAAGAAAATGCAGGAAGACAGTTTTATAATCTCAAAGTAGGAAATGCATTCTTAAGACAAACACAAAATTCTGAAGCCATAAAGGTAAAGACACAACTAACCTCCAAATAATAAAAACATCTATACAACAGAAGACACAAACGAAGTTAAAACCAACAGACTGAATGAAATTGCCATATATATAAAATAACCAAAAGATTAATAGCCAAAACACATAAAGAAATCTTATAATCAAGGAGGGGAAAAGTAGATAAATTTGAATAATTTATAGAAAAAATATACATGGCAAAAAAAAAAATCCATACAAAATAATGTTTCACCTGCCCAGTAGTCAAAGAATTGTAAATTAGAAAAACAAAAGTAATTACAAATAGTTATATAGCATTTACTATGTGCCAGAGACTATTTTAAGCACTTTTCATGATTAGTTCATTTAACTCTCAAAACATTCCTACACATTTGATGATATTAAGGAATAACTGTTAAATTTTTTCTAGGTGTGATAATGGTATTGTGATTACATTTTGTAAAGCCCATCACTGTCTTTTAGAATACTGAAATATTTATGCACGAATCAGAGCTCATCGCCTGATGTGCACAGAAGTCACCAGGATCTTGAGAAACCAGACCCGAGGGCTGCGTGAGATATGCAGACAATACAAGGATCTGCCTAGAAAATCACGTTGGTGTGGTTTGATTGGCTAGGCATATATTTGCCCATATATAGGAAAAGCATGCTTTCCACCAGACTTTTCTTGTTGAAGGACCTCATGTGTTGGATTTGCCTGGGGTCTTGGACGTCTGCGCATGCTGGGTTTACATGGGCCTGCAGAACAAGCTCAAAAGCTAACGAGAGAGAGAGAGACAGAGAGAGAGACACAGAGAGAGAGAGACAGAGAGAGAGAGAGAGACAGAGGGAGAGAGAGACAGAGAGAGAGAAAAGCTAATGAGGAGGCTAACAGGTTTTGGGTGGTTTCAAAATTATATGTCTGCCATTAGCTTCAAAATAGTGTGGGAGGGGAGAAGTGGGTAGAAGGAGTTACTGATGAAACAAGATTAGCCAAGAGTTGATCATTATTCTGTCTACTTTCGTATATTTTGTAATTTTCCATAATAAAATGTTTTTCTTCAAGTCACTACAAGGTACATACTGCCAAGATTATCTCCCTTTTACACATGCGGAAACTGAGGACTAGAGAGGTTCATAATTCGCCAAGGTCATACAGCTAGTATAGGAGGGGACTTGAGATTTCACCTCAGGCAGCTGGGCTCCAGAGTCCAGCTCTTAATCACTATTCTATACTCACTTTCCAAAATTAGATATAATTTTTTACCCATCAGCAGAGTGGGCTAAATTTTTTATAAACTGCTATTACCCAGTACCGATAAGTATAAGAGGAAATAGGTACTTGTATACATTGTTTGTGGGCTTATAGTCTGATATAGTCTAATTGGAGGACAATTTGGCAGCACTTAAAAACTTTTCACTGCACTTATCCCTCAATTCAGCAAATCCTTTCTAAGTTCCTTTCCTAGAAAGGTACCTGCCCATATGCACAAATGGGCAAGTACAGAGATGTTTCCTGAAGCATTGCTTGTAACAGCAAAACACTGGAAACAACCTAAGGGTCCATCAATAGAAGGATGGTTAAGTAAACCATGGTGCATCCATATTACTCTCAACAACAATGCTGCAGTTAAAAAGAATTCAGTAGAGCCATGAATTTTGACATGAAATGATTTGTAAGCTATATGGGTAGATGAAGAAAGCAAGTTGCAAAACAAATGCACAATGGGAGCCTAAAACAAAGCAAAACCATCTATTTGTGTATGTACACATACATTTGAAATTATATGATGTTTGATATTTGCTTCAAAAGGAAAGATCTAGAGTGACACATACAAGACTTCCTACAAAAAGGAGGAGTGGGGGGAGGGGCACAGGTAACTGCAGGGGATTTTTACTTTATATTCTATGTATTTTTGAACTGTTTGAAATTTGTACAATTAGAAAAAGGTTATATATTACTTTTTTAAAAATAGAAACAGAAATTAAAAGGATGGCAATAAAAATACTCATTCTGAAGTTGCTTGAAGATGAGTTGTATATTGATGGCAAACTGAATTAAATGAGATTTTGAATACCACATAAACCATTCTCTTAGCTCCATCCTAGATCTGGCCCCTCTGTCAGGACCCTTCACCTAGAGGGCTTCTGGGTGCCTAGAAGAACTCCACAGAGGGTCACCCCAGTTCTGATAGTGCTTTCCTCCTAAACCTTTGCTTCCTAACCACTATCTCTGTGAAGAGGTAAACAACAAGCTCTCAAAACAGGTGATCTTCCAAACTTTGCTGTGAGACCATCCAAGGCTGAGACCTCAGCTTGCTCCGCAGCAGTGTATTCTGACAATTACTGCTGCCATGTCCCTAAGCCTGAAGGACAAAATATATTTCTAACTTCAAAAGAAAAAATGTTTTTCCTTTTAGGCAGATCCACTCTGGCATCACGGTAGTGGTCAGGCCCAAGGCCTGGGCCAACATTTTCTCCTGGGCACTGGGTGGCTTACATGGTCTGGTAATTACTGGGGAGAGTGAGGCTGGACAAGCTCTGGTGTTTTTTCAGGTTTGCTGATGAGCATAAGCGGCTGGTATTTAAATAGGGGCATGGGAGGATGACGAGAACCATTAGGCTCACCTCTGGCTCCACAAACAAACAGAGAGGAAAGCAGAGCTGGGCTGGAGAGCTGCACAGATAAGCCGGACACAAACTCAACAAGTTTATTTTAAAATCTGATTCTTTCTAAACATACTCACATTAACAAATCACAGAGAGACCCTGAGCCTCAGATTTGATCCAGATTTGGGTAAGAGCATTAAGTGTTTATAATGCCAATAGAAAAGAGAGATGGGGACAGGTCAAAGAGAAATCTGTATGACCTATGACCGTAAGGTCCCACATCCCTAAGGCCCAGAGCAATGGTGTTCTCTAGAGACTGGCCGGACTCTTATTTTCACACTCAATGTTCCAAAAGCACCAACCTGGGTCAATTATTTTCATGTGCTAAGCATCAAAGCACAATCAAGACCTTCTAGAAAGAGATTCTCTCTAAGAAGCAAAAAGCAAGAGGAGGGAAGTGGTTGTGGCTCAAGTGGTTGGGATCCCATCTACCATATGGGAGGCCCTGGGTTCGGTTCCTGGGGCCTCCTGGTGAAGGCAAGCCAGCCCACACGGGGGAGAGCTGACAGCCCGCACCCGCGCCTGTAGAGAGCTG
>JAQZBX010096738.1:0-11767 GCA_029593785.1 Cabassous unicinctus
ATATATATATATATATATATAAATAAAACAAATAACATTTATGTAAACAAATGCACATATATGCATATGTATTTATATATCATTTTACAAATATTTGTATGTATTGTGAAAAATTTGATTTTTACCCACAATAAAAAAAATAAAAAATTAGAAAAAAAAATGTAAGGGATTCCCATGTGCTCCACTCCCTACCCCTCCCACACTGTCACACATTGTCAACATCCTTCACAAGTGTGTACATTTGTTACAATCGAGAAACACATATTGGAGCATTGCAGCTAGGCATGGATTATAGTTTACATTATAGTTTAATCTCTCTACCACACAATTTTATAAGTTATGACAAGATATATAATGGCAGCCACCAGAGGTTCTGTGGGGAGGGAGAGGGAAAAATAAGTGTAACATAGGGGCAATTTAGGGACATTGACATTGTCCTGAATGATGTAGCAATGACAGATACAGGCCCTTTTTATTCTTAATTGCACAAAGTGTGAAGCATACAAAAGATTTTGGAGAATATTATGCCCATACTTAAATTCTAGCTATAGTACTACAAAAGCATTTTTTTTTTCTTATGCTAGTTTTCTTATGAAAAAAGTTGTTTTTTAATCCAAGACTTAATTCCATTTCTTGCCTCTTTGGATTAATTCTTATGTTGCTGGTGTGGGGATCTGCATGTCCCTGTTAAGTGAATGTCAGCAGGAGATTGTCATGTAACTTGAAAGTGTGGGTTCTGGACCTGAAATCTCCATGAGTGTGCTCTGCCAAACTCTGCTTCCCAGTTTGTCATGAAGTGTGCAAAATTAAACAACCGTAACTTGCCTTCCTTACTTCAAAGATATATCATATGTTCAAATGAACAGAAAGATGTTAAAGCAAAAATGAGAGAACGGTATAATTCAGGATAATATCATTTAATTGAATGAGTATATGTCTGTGTGTGTGTAGTTGAACTGCGAAATTTGGACTTCTCAATAAAGACCTTTGAATATCCACTTGAAAAAAACACACAATATTTCTTGTATGATTATCTTCTAAATATATGTGAAAATAGATTCATTATCCATAATTATTAAAAAATTCATGTGCATTCATTTCACTTGGTTATATATAAATGAAGTTATATGAAGTAAGCTTTTGGTCATTAATATATTAATAAAAACTTTACTCATCTCAGCACTGATTTTACATTCTTCTATCAAGTTTCTTTTAATATAATAAAAGCCTTTGGGTTAAACTAATAAAGCAAATTGCACAAACTGCAATTTCGCTGTGGCTAAATTCATTACATCTAATGTGTCAATGAATTAGTTGACATTCCCATACCTGACTGGAGAAACACCACTAAGATTTCCTCAAAAACACCCATTAGTCACCTGATGCACACTCATTCCAAGAAATTAGATATACTGCACCAAAGTAAAATACATTAAATTGTGGGTTTTACAAAATTCCATTGTGACCAAAGTAAAGGTATATTTTAAATATTTAGTAATGAAATAAGGATATTACTGAAAAGTCAGTGTGATAAAATTATATAAACATATAAATATATATACAAATAATCTTTACATGCACAAAGGAAAATACTTGGAAGAACATACATCTATAGAACAAAAACACTTATGAATGATTTCCTTTTTGGCTTTGAATTTGTGTATATAATAATATTTGCATAATAAACAATATTTAATGCTATAATAGTGTCACACTTTTAAATATAAATAAAATTTCATTGGCCATGATGTTGAAATTTAACTGCATCTTTCCTTTCTTTTCTATTTGGGTATTTATTCTCTAAATCCAGTAGCATCTTTTAATTAGTTTGGATTTCTGTGGTGCTATCCTCTGTTTGATGGCAAGTGATATGAAACATTTCCATGAATATGATTTTAGAAATCCACATAGTAATTGGAAACCATCAAATATGTTTTAGACCTGTGTCTTAAATGTATATTGTTGCTTTTTCAACACAGTACCTTGAATATGGGAAGCAGGCATTCTAAACCCTGAGGTACATCTGCTCCCTGTATGTGTTTTTAAGGGCAACTAATGTGCAAAAACAACAACAAAAATGTAGTGTTACCCTTCAAACTGTATCATAGAAATCCTCATGCATATTCTAATTTCAGAGAATTTTGTTATGAAGAGCACTTACAGGAAAAACTTATTCTGTAGGAAAAAAATATAGCAGGTCTTAAAGTGTGCTGATCTGGACTGAGAAATCCAGAGATTAGTTTGTAGATATGCCAGCTTTTTAGCTGCATAGCCCTTACTAAGTCCATTGAAAGTTTAATTCTAGTCTCCTCAACTGTAGAAGCAAAAAATCTTTTCATCCATAGAGTTACATTACATTTTAAATAAAATGATAAATAGAAGTAATTTAATGCAGTACTAATAAATTTTGACCAGGATCATCAGAATGCTTATATTCTTGTAAAATTTTGAATACACAATATCTTTTTGTTATGAATTTGTTTGCTGATATTTTATAAATATTTTTAGCTAATCTTATTCATAAACAAACAGCTAACAAGGACCAAGAGAAATTCAATATTTTGTGGTAGAGAAATGTAAAATATTGCAATAGGGTGGAGTTGTTGAAGAAATGCATGTTAAGATTGAAAAGTTTTGTTAATGGTCTTCTAGACTATTCATATGTTTACACATTAGATATGCAGATATAGACATAAATATATGATTTTTTGTAATTTTCTGTTTGTTTTCTGCAGCTTTTGTTTTCCACTCATCACTACAGATTTTGGTAATTCCTTTTTCATTTCAACTTGGGAGATAAAAAAGAAGTTCTGAGACATCCTGAACCATGGGAGAGCCTTAAAAACAGTATACTCAATGAAATAAGCAAGTCACAAAAGGACAAATATTGTATGATGTTACTCATTAGAAATGTCTAGGAATAGCAAATCCAGACAGAAAGTAAATTAGAGGTTATCAGAGGATGGGAGGAGAAGAAAGGAGGGACATATGTTTGGTGGGTATGGAGTATGTGTAAATAAAATTAATAAAAATTTTGGCTTAGAGATAGGGTTAGGGTTAAGGTCAATGTTAGCACTTGGGTTAGGTTATGGATTATAGTTAGGATTAGAGATTTTGTCAAAGTTGGGGTAAGTCTTAGGTTTAGAGTTCAGCTTAGGGTGTCATTAGAGTTAGATTTAATGATAGGTGCAGGGTTTATTGTAAACATTTGGTTATGGAAATGATGTGTTGGAGTTAAGGCTTAGTTTAGGGTTAGTGTTAGCTTTGCTTATGGTTAGGATAATAAGGCTTTTATTTAGTGTTATGTTTTGGCCAAAGCTTCTGTTTTTGTTAGGGTTAGGGTTCGATTTAAAATTCTGCTTAAGGTTAGGCTTAGGTTTGTGTTAGTTTTAGGTTTAGAATTAGGAGTTGGGCTAGGGATATACTTTGGTTTAGGGTTAATATTATGGTTAGATTAAGGGTTTGGGTTAGATGGGGCTATATGTTAGGATACGGGTTAAATTTATGTGTGGTGTTAGTGTTGGTATTAATGATTAAGTTTAGAGTGAGAATTATACTCACAATTAGAGTCAACTTTTCAGTTAAATTTAGCATTAAAATTATGTTTAGGTTTATGGGTAGTGTTAAGATCAGAGTTTGGTATAATGTTTGGGTTTGAGTATGGTTATGTTCACATTAGAGTGAGGGTTGGGGGAAGTATAGAGTGAGGGTTAGGTTTAAGGTTAAGGATAATATTATTGTTTGGTTAGAGTAAGGTTAAGGTAAAAAATAAATGTGGCATAGGTTTCAAAGGAGGGGACTGTTAACTTTTTTCTTTTCTTATGTTTTAAAAATTTTTTTAAAATTTACAAACTTTCTAATTGAAGTTTGTCATTCATACATGAACATCTGTAAACAATAAGTGTATAGTAAAAGTTGTGAGCTTACAAAACACATATGCATATCATCATACAGGACTCCCAAACATCACCCCACCAATAACATCTTGTATTGTGAAACAATTGTTACAAACTATAAAAGAGCATCATCAAAACATTACTACTAACTATAGCCAATATCTTACATTTGGTGTATTTTTCGACCAAACCACCTGGTTATAGACAACCTGTATTAGTATTATGCACTTGTTTTCATTCATGAGAGAGTGTTCTCATATTTGTTTTGTTTACCACAGTCCATCCTCCACAACAGGATTCATTGTGTTATACAGTTCCATGCTTTGTACAATCCATTTGAAGTGTGCACTCAGGGCTCTCCTATTCCTCACAGAGTTTTGCTGTTATCATCTCAGTCAATTTTAGAACATTTTCATTACTCCAAAAGGAAAAATCCCATACCCCTTTATACCCCTCTAATGTTGTCCCTTAGAATTGATAAAATATCTTCTTTGCCATTGTTACAAAAGTTATATTACTGTTTACTATAATCCATATGTTACATTAATTGTAATTTTCCCATGTTTCACCACATTCTTAGCACTTTGTAAAAGAACATTCTTATACTTATGTTGTTAACCACAATCTTCATCACCACCAAAATCTCTATGTTATACAGTCCCTACATTTTTTCTCTGGCTTCCTTTCAATTGAAATTTTACATCCACAGACAACCTCTTTTAGCCACAATCACATTTACAAATCTGTAGTGTTAGTTATACTCATTATAATGTATTACCATCAAATTTATTCATTTCCAAACATTTAAAATAAACCTTATTAAAAATTCTCCATACATTAAGCATCAGCTCCCATTCTCAACTCGCATTCTATTTCCTTGTAACCTATACTCCAGAATTTACATCCATGGTATTACTTGTCATTTTACTTCATATTATTGAGACCAGAAAATATTTGTCCTTTTGCATCTGGTTTATTTCACTCAACATAATGTCCTCAAAGTTCATCCATGTTTCCATCTGCATCCTGATTTCATTTCTTCTTTCACATGAATAGTATTCCATTGTATGCATATACCACATTTTGTTTATCCACTCATCAGTTGATGGATACTTAAGTGTTTCCATATTTTAACGATTGGGAATAATGTTGCTTTGAACATCAGTGTGCAAATGGCAGTTCGTGCCCTTGCTTTCAGTTCTCTTTAATATATTCCTGATAACGGGATTCTTGGATCATATAGAAGTGAAGAAGTGTCCCTATTTCTCCATATCCTCTCCAGCACTTGTAGTTTTCTGTTTTTTAAATAATGGTCATTCTATGAGGTGTGAAATGATATCTCAGTGTAGTTTTGATTTACATTTCCCTAATAGCTAATGATATTGAAAAATTTTTTGATGCATTTTTGGCCATTTGTTTTTCCTCTTTGGAGAAAGGTTTTATTTAACTCTTTTGCCCTTTAAAAAATTGGGTTGCTTGTCCTTTCATTGGGTTGTATTATCTCTTTATATAACATGGATGTCAAACCCTTATCAGATATGTGGTTTCCTAATATTTTCTCCCATTGACTAGGCTGCCTTTTCACCTTCTTGACAAAGTTCTTTGATGCAAAAAGGTGTTTAAGTTTGAAGAGGTCCCATTTATCAATTTTTTCTTTAGTTGCTCATGTTTTGGGTGTAAGGTTTAAGAAACCACCACTTACCACAAGAGCTTGAAGATGTTTTCTTACATTTTCTTCTGGGAGTTTTATGGTTGTAGCTTTTATATTTAGATCTTTGGTTCATATTGAGTTAATTTTTGTATAAGTTGTGAGATGGGGACCTCTTTCTTACTTTTGGATATGGATATCCAGTTTTCCCAGCACCATTTGTTGATTTGACTGTTTTGATTCTTCTGGGGTCTTTCTTCCAGACTCAGGCTTAGAGCTTTTTTGTCCAACCCCTTGGATTTTGCCAAGAATAACTCCTCCTTATACTAGAAGAGAAATAAGACAACCATGAAGTGAAACAGTGTGGGGCTCCTGAAAGGTACCAGGGCTCAAGGGGCACAGGTCCCCATTAGCTGTGGAGAATACAAGCTCCTACAGGACCTGGTGGTAAGGAGGAGGAGGTGGTAAATCCCTGAAGTGATCATTATTTCTGTGTGTACAGTTAATTTAATTAAAATGTATTTGCCATTAAAAAGTTTATTGACATTTTCTGAAAGTAAAACATTTTAGCCATGTTCAAAAATGATAAAAGATGTCAAAGAGGATATTAGTCAGGCTCTTTAATTGAAGATGGTAGGAAGACATCCAGAAATACTTTAACCAAATAAGGAGTTCAGTTTGGGATATTGGGGATCTACAGAAGTGAAATACTGCAGTCTGCCCTGAGATGTTGCATCTCAGTCAGGTAAATACCATGCCCAGAAAGCTTTCTGTTTCTGTCCCATCAGTGAATCAAAGAAGGCCTCTGGTTGTATGTGGGAAGTTTGCATCTCCTCAGGTTTCACCTCTTGTGTATTCACGGGTGTTAGCACCTCTAGTCTAGTTTCTTAAAATAAGGTTTAAAAAGAGATGCTTTTGAGATGTGTGTCACTGGCTCAAGGGACAGTATTTTGTAACATACTCATCATGTTTTCTTATTTTAAAAAATGCTATTGCCAATTCAAAATATGAGCACTAGTTTCTTAGAAAAGCATTTGCCAAAAAAAGCCAATAAACCATTCCTGAATTTTGTGTTAATAATGTACTCCATAATTTTTTTAAAGCCTTTATTAGTACTAATTGTTTTCCTGTCAATTCTTTGGGATTTTCTATATATAGGATTTTGTCATCTGTGAATAGAGATAGCTTTACTTCTTCCTTTCAAATTTGGTTGCCTTTTATTTCTTTTTCTTTTCTAATTTCTTTTGCTAGAACTTCTTGTACAATGTTGAACATTACTGGTGAAAGCAGACATTCTTGTCTTATACTCAAAGCTAGGGAGGAAACTTTCATTCTTTCAGCATTGACATCAATTAACATTGATTTTCTTATGCTGAACCTTCAATGTATTTTTGGGGAAATTCCTCATTAGTCATGGTGAATAATCCTATTAATATACTGTTGAATTCAATTTGATAGTACTTTGTTGAGGATTTTTGCATTTATTGTTCATAATTGGTCTTAAATTTTCTTTTCCTTTACTATCTTTACCTGACTTTGGTAAGAGGGTAAATCTAACCTCATAGAATAAGTTAGGGATTGCTTTCTCCTGTTCACATTTTTGGAAGAATTTGAGAAGAGTTGCTAATTCTTCTTTGAATGTTTGGTAGAATTCACCATTGAATCCATCTGGTATTGGGCATTTGTTTTTATTTTGAAATAAAGTCAATCTCTTTATTTCTTATAGGTGTGTTGAGATTTTTTATTTTTCTTGCATCACTTTGAGGTATTTGTGTGTTTCTAGAAATATGACTAATTCACCTAGATTATCCAGTTAGTTGGCATACAACTGTTCATAATATTATTTTATAATCTTCTTTATTTCTGTACGATCAATAACAAATTTGAATTTTGATTTTAGTTATTTGCATCAGAGGTTAAGACCAAGTTTATTTTCCAGATTATCAGTCCTGACCAAGTTATAATGGTTTCTAATTACTAATTTTCTTAAATTCTTCTCACTGTAAGTTTTAAATTATTGGAGATAAATTGATTAGCAAATCAATAATGGTTGTGACAAAGCCTGTTTTTCTTTTTATAGATCAAGCTGCCAACCTTACTCCTCACATGCCACTACCCGCTCCTTCCCTTTCCTGATTATCTTGAAATCAGTATTTCAGATGCAGGACTGCAGAGAAAAACAACTGTGCCTGAAGGGGAGAAAAGGGGAAAAGACAATTTCAGATCCTAGCTATTCCAAATACCAAATTTGCCCTGAACTCTCCTTTCTGTCCCCTTCATCTCTGCTATCCAGGAGACTGAGAGTTTCCTAAACAGGTTGTTCCTGATATTCTTCCTCAATCCCAGTCCTTACACACTCCAGATGGCTTAATTACCACAAAGGAAAAGACTCCAAATGTAGTGGTGCTAATCACAACTTCAGAAAATCCCTCACCATTCTCTGTGGAACAGAACCATCCTAAATGCAACCTCAGTAAATCTCTCATCCATCCCAGTGATCCTACTATCTTCCAGAGCTTTTTCTCCAACATTTTAGTAGTTTACTGTCTCTGTTTCAATGAAGTTGATATCTACTCTCTCTCCCCTGCAGTAGCAGCCCGTTGGAAAATGTCATCCTTGGCTGTTTAATACTGTCTCATGCAATTTTTGTCTTTGACAGTCCCTAATTATTTGATTAATCAATCACATCAATAAACATCTCACATTGAGATAAGATTCATGAAAAATATTAAAACATACTATAAAAAAATAGGGGTAACTAGGGATACTGATTTAGGATTGGGGATTTAGGGAATTCCTTTCTGGGGTAGTGAGTGGTGGTAGAAGTGGTAGAAAGAAATCCAGGTATTTGTTTCATCTTTTGGTGAATAAAATAGGATTTTATTCATGAATATGTGGATGGAGAGAGATGGAAGGTAATATAAATCTTTCCCTCAGACACTGTTGGAACGTTTTCTCTCATATAGTTTTACCAAAACACCATTAGTTTATGCATGGAATTACATGTATAGGTGTTGGATGCTTAGAAGCAGATACATCTTTGCATGATAGAGAAGCATAGGAATATTGTCTACTTTTACATCTGCTGCACTCAATACCTTCTGTCCTCTACCCTCATGCCAACCCCTATGACTCAGGAAAGAGTTGTCAAGACCCTGTGAGGGAATAGTGTGGTTTTTTTTTTAAAGTGAAAAATAATCTCTATATTGTTTTCAAATCAGGATGGGGGAAGAATGGGCCATTTCTGCAGACCTAATTTATTTAGAAGAAATCTGAGGTTTCAAAGATTTTTTTAGAACATTGATGCATATGCCTTTATTTATAGTCTTGGGATTTCATTCATTCCCAAATAAGGCCATTTCTTTGACACGACCCACTTGCTCAGTTTGAGAATTCTGCCTTCACTGGTGTTCTACTCTCTTCTAACTTAAGTTCTGAGCCTGATCTTTAGGTTCTCTGTTGCCTGGCTCCAGGAGATCAAATTCTCCTTATCTACTGCCAAGGAGGTTATCTGGCTTTTACACTTATAACTAAATTACTGATTAATTACACTTGGTCTTTCATTATCTTTTTTTTTAAAAAAAATGCTTTGATAGTAGCCAGCAACAGCCCTCCAATTCTGTTGTCCTTAAATGACTACTTCTCTGACCTTCTGAGATGCCTGAAATATTGCACTCTGCTGTGTATCCTCTACCAGTTCTCCAAGGGTGAATGTTTACAATTGCCTTGATATTGGGCCAAGGACTCTCAGTTATGGACCTACCATTAGTGAAAATTTCCTCATTCCCAGTCAGTTTCAGATGACTCAGCTCCAAGATCTCATTTTAGAGTCTCTTTTAAAGTGATCCCACTTCTTTACCAGCTTTGTATGTCAGGTTCCTTGGGGCTTTCAACCTCTGATGTATGACTGTAGGGGTTTATTGAGGAAGGCTTTTAGGAGGGTCCAGTGAGTAAACCAGATTGGGGATAAAGAAAACTTCAGTTGTGGGTCACTTGTGGCAGTGGACTCAGCTGATCCCACAGGAAGTGTGATGATTATGCTTCATATGTCAACTTGAATAGGTTATGGTCTCCAGTTATTTGATCAAGAAAGCACTGGCCTGATTGTTTCTTTGAGAGTATTTGGTGGATTTAAATCATTAGTCAGTATATTGCACCTATCACTGATTACTTCTACAATCAACAAAACAAATTGACTTCATCCAATTATTTGAAGGCCTTAAAAGGAGAAGTGATGATTTCAACAGCCAGAAAGAAGAATTTCTCTTCTACTTCAGCCCACCAGATTCTTCTGGGGAATTCAACATCACCTTCATCAGAGTTTTCTCTTCTTGGTTCTGTTTCTGTGCAGAGTCCTGACTAATGCAGGGAGATCTGGAGCTGGGATGGCCTTTCAAAGATGACCTGAATTGAGAAACAGGGGTGTGCTTTCTACCTTTTCATCAACTAGTTACTAAACATGTGCTGTCCCTAGGGAAAGGGTGTAATTTTGGGTCCCCTTTACCCAAATTACTTAGTGGCCATCAAGATCCATTCCAATCTCAACCAAGGCCCCATTTCACTCCCCCCCTCCCCCATCAAGGCAATTATTGTGAAGAAATTCAGCTTATGAGCTGATACTTTCAGAATCTGGGGGAATGAATGCATTGTCAAGAATCCACTACAGGTAGGTTGTCCAGGGGCAATTGGAACTGATAGTCCTAAACATGAAATTTTCAGTGCTAAAAATGGAACTGTCCAAATCTAACCAGGATGGTTGTAACTTTGGAAGGTCTGGTCTTAATGTACTATAAGGAGTTACAAATTTCCCACTACAATTTTATTGGTAAAGTTGAATATCAATCAGTAGAATGTGCATCACTAGTTAAGTTGCTGGGCACAAGATGAACACTCAAAGAGCTTAAGTGTTCTAAAAACTGCTGGAATATTTGTGGCATTATTTGATTTTTACTTTCCAGCAGGTGAGTCATTGAACAGGAATATTAACATCTTTTAAGTCATGTCCCTGACAAAAATTAGGAATGGAACTAGCTCAAATAAGACCACTACAAGACACCAGGCAAACTAGTGATGGCAGCAGAATTACTTGGGGACCTTAGCAAATATAAAACCTCATTAGCATTAAGACTGATTTGGAATGCCAGGAGTGGCGACAGGAGACCATTGGGAGCTGGCTTTTTAAAGGAACAATAAGGGATTCTTATGAAAGTGACACCAGACCACACTGTGGAGGATACTGCACTTTTTCTGCCATCCACTTTTTCTTTTAATCCATTAAACACCAAATATGCGTTTGAATTTCTAGTCATCCTGATTGCCAGGTAAAATACAGAAAACCCAGTTTAATTTGTGTTTCAAATAAGAAATGATTTTTTTAAAAAACTATGTCCCATGGAAACATATAATAATATAAAAATAAATCATATTATAATATTATAGACTATTATAGTGATGTTATTTAATTATATTATAAAATAATATATGACATTTTACTATAATGGATTATAATATTTTAAAATATTATAATATTTTTATTTTAATATTGTAATATGTTTATCTGAAATTCTAATTTAACTGGGCATCCTCTATTTTTATTTGCTAAACTGGCAATCCTGCTATTAAAGTACTTTTCAATCATATGCAGAAAATAGAAAGAATAGCAGAATAAAATCATCTGTCACCATAACACTAGTTAGGGAATTAGCAACATTTTGAACCAATAATCTTCAATTTAAGTGGTTTGGCTATTATGCTCTATACTGTGGGGAAAATAGGAAAAAAATATATTTTTCCCTTAGTTTGCTTATCACCACCTGTGGGGAAGATGGTAACCATTCAGGAAACAACTAGTGAAGAATTAAGTGCTAAAGTCTGTGATGCTGACTGCATGTTTTACAGTAGTTCCCAGAAAGGAGAGTCATTGTTGACTAGGGTGATCTTGCATGAGTTGAGGCAGGAGTAGAGATTGTATTAGGTCTGGTAAAATCTGTATAACAAAAGAAGAGGGGAAGCAGGTGTGCCTCAATCGATAGAGCTCCCGTTTACTATATGGGAGGCCCCAGGTTCACTTCCCGGGGCCTCCTTGTGAGGGCAGGCAGGCCCGTGCGGCATGGTGGGCTGATGCAGCAAGACCTCACAGCAAGGGGGAGATAAGCAGACACAGAAAAAACACACAGCAAATGGACACAGCAAACACAAGCAGCAAGGGGGGGATAAATAAATA
>JAQZBX010096739.1:0-11767 GCA_029593785.1 Cabassous unicinctus
AAAAAATACTCAGAGAAAATGAAATGAACTGGAATTTCATTTAAAACAGTTACATTTCTATATAGTGCCTTTTACATGTTTTGTCGTGAATGAAGTGAAGACATCCGAAATCATGGAGACAGAGGATCCTTTCTTTTATCTCAGATTGTGCCTTTATCTTTTTCTTTTGAAACTGAACGGAATGACCTGTGAGAACTGAAGGCTGAATTGGCTGCAGGCTGCCCGAGTTTGCTCTTGGGGAGCCAGCACTGTGCAAGCAGGGGAACCCGCAGGGCAGGGCGATCATATAGTTCTCCTAATCAATCATTTCAGCATCTTAAAATCTTCATTCTAATCTAGGCTTCAGCCCATCTGTACAGAAGATGTAGTAAAGTCGTAAATAAATCCACAACACACTCTTTAATTTATTATTGACTGCAATGCTGACATTACTGTGCTTCATGTAGGGAGAAGAGTATACAAATTGTACTTACATTTTATTATATATGTGCCTTTTCAAGAGCTAACCGTTTTCTACTAATGGTAAAGAATTATCTTGAAACAAAAAAGTACTGCTGCTGTTATAAAGTATTATACTCTTTTGTACTAGTTACAGTTTTAGAAAGAAATTGATTTGAACTTTGTATTTTCTTAAAATTAGAATCTGAAATATATTACTTTTGTCAAGAATACCATATTTTATTACATTTTGTGGGGGAGATAGAATGACGAATTGCTGCATGAATTGGAAATCACTATTTTTGGCCATTTTTTTACAGGCTATGTAAAAATGCCACTTAATGGGGTTTGAAAACTCTCAATCTTTTTTCCCCTAAAATGGATCCAGAGGAGATTTTGCTTTGTTTGCTAGTATTATATCAAAATGATCAACAGATACAGTTATTATACAGGTACTGATAAGGATATTTCTTTATGTAACTGACTCCTAAAATGATATTAAAGGAAGTTATTTGTACTGAATACAGTTTTCTTGTTACAAATATTTTATTTTAAATGCAAATATTTTATTTTAAATGAGATAAACACTCTAAGCTGAAGCTTATGTAAAATCATCTGGAGTAGGATTTGCAAAAGGCTCTTTAGATTGGCTCCTGATGAGACTGGCTGCCATGACCCAAGGGAATGAGGGCAGAGCTGTCTGATCTGTGACCTTGGGGACTACCTCTTGTCACAGGCCCCTTCCTGTGTCATTCTCCAAAGCCACTACTTAGTGGTGGATCAGCCACCGAACACTGCGCATTTAGTTAGCTAATTAAATAACTAACCATGTATATTATTCATGCACAAACTACACAGATATGGAATTTATGTCCATTTAGTCCTTAACCCTGCTTAACCCATGAGATTCCCTTTTACTGTTCCAGCTCGTTTTATTCTCAGTCCAGGACAATCTTCCTGATGCTTTATCCTTCCTTCTGGGCTCCATTTGTAACCTCAGGGTGAACTCTCCAGGTCCAAACTGGACTGGGCATACCCACCCAGTCCTTGACTCGCAAATCCTTTGGGGTTTAATGCCTAGAAAATCCTCAATTCGTTCATTCATTTACTCATGCAGTCAAAATATCTGAGCACCTTCTCTGTGCTGGACCTCGTGCTAAGTGCTGGGGATACAACAGCAAAGAAGCAAAGGACTGTTATTTTCAATGCAATTCCCAGCCCAGACAGCATTAATCTGGGCTCATTCTGTACGCTTTCCTTTCTTTGTTCTCTGTTTGACTTATGGAATATCTTCTCTCATTTCTTCCTCTGGTCCGCATTTATAGCCATTCTCACACACTGGGCTTCCCGTGGTAAGCCGTTGCTGGCTCCAATTTGGCAAGTAGTTTATTACCAGCTCCATTTTATAGATGAGGCAGTAGAGAGCACTTTTTTCTACACTTGAGCAAAGCCTGTTTTGCAGACACGGAAGCTACAAACTGGGGAGGCAGAGAAAAGCGTTTTCCTGCATTTGAGACACAGAATTCAGGCCTTTATTGAATTTCAGCAGAGTCCAAAATTCAGTAGCTCAAAAATAATTTTCCCAAGCATAATTAGTAGTGGGTTGGTGGAAAATTACAAACCTCATCCGGGTGTAACTGCATTGACCACTAGATGTCACTATTGTCTCATATAAATAGTATGGCCCAGAAACTAGGGTCTAGGATTTTGGAGGTTTTGTGGGTCTGTCTGCATTTTTAACGCTCTTGCTTTGTCCAATTAGAATTACACTCACCTCAGAGCATCTTTGAAAAAGGTTGGATTATAAATAAGCAACTTAACAAAGAAATAAAATTCATCTTACCAAGGAGTAAACCATGGTTGATGCTCTGGTTTAGGTGACAAAGGGACACTTGGGTGCTTTCAAACTGTCATCAGAATAATCTGAGTGGAAGCCATCATTTCCCCCTTTGTCTGAAAGTGTAGACTTCTAAGAGTCTGCACCGCACAGTGACTGTGGAGTCACATTGCAGAGGTCACCTCGTCCAACATTCTGCCTCCGTGGGACCCTAGATGAAGAGCTGCTTGCCTCTGTTTGAACACCCCAGAAACTGTGCTCCCAGGCGCATCATGCATCTGTGCCACTACTGGGTGCTGGAGGCGAGCTGGGATGGATAGGAAGGTCTTGCTTCGACCCACATTTTTGCAGTTCTTTCATGACTGCTAGATGATGTTCTACACTTGTTTGCATAGGAAGGGGACTTGGTCCAGCCTCCAGGTTGTGGGAAGGAGCCATCACGGGAGGTTCAGCTCCTGCAGTAGACTGGCGGGGGCTGGGAGGGAGGCTGGGAGGGAGGCTGCAGGCCTTTTGGCTTCCCCCAGATCATATCACGTAGTAGATGGGCTCACTCTGGTGCTCACAGCTTTTGGACACTTTCTAGATGCTCCTGGTGTGCATAGGGGGAGTTTGTTGAAATCAATAGCAGTTCAATTTAATTAATAAAGTTCTCTTCCCCTAGAGCTATGTACATGATGAAACTCCGTAATTGAATGCTGTTTTTTCACTGGCTCTGGCATATAACTGCAGGACCGCAGGCACAGAAAGACTTTGTATTTTGAAGCTGGGAGAAAGCGTCACCTATTTCTGCTCCCTCTCCCACATCCAATCTTTCAGTGTAGATGGCGGCTCACCTACGGGTGGGAACAACTCCCTCCTCCACCCATCCCCCATTTAGAACCCCGAGCAGGACAGCTCAAGACCCCCATCTGGAGTCACCAAAGATGAATCCCTGCTTTTTTTACAAGCCCCAAAGCCCTCACAGACAAGATGCTTTTTAATAGATTACTAATGGATACTTGGTGTTTTCTTTGGCTTACTTCTGCTTTAGAATTTTAGTGAAATGCCTAAAAGCAGATGTAAGCTCTGGAATCCAACAGATACAGGTTGAGCTCTTGGCCGGGCTTCTTTCCAGCTCTGTAAGCTCAGGCAAATCACTTAGCTTCTTTAAACTTCAGTTTTCCTTTTTTACAGAACGAAGATAATGATAATCATAATATCAGCCCCCTAGGGCTGTGCTGAGGATAAAATAAGAACACATTTAGGGTGCGTGTATGCAACACAGGCTTAAAAAGTGTTAGCTGCTGTTTTGGAGTTGAAAAAGTTGACTCAAGAAAGGACAGAAGGAGCATGAGGTTGACATTGGGACTATAAATTTGGGAGAGGCCCTAGACAGCAGATAATCAGATCAAGTAATAAGCATTTTTAAAAATACTTTTTAAATAATTTTAAAAAGATACTTAGATTACATAAATGTCACATAAAAAATATAGGGGATTCCTATATGCCCCACTCCCTACCCCTCGCACGTTTTCCCACATTAACAACATCCTTCATTAGTGTGGTACATTTGCTAAAATTGAACACGTGTTGGAGCATTGCCACTAAGCGTGGATTATAGTTTACATTATAGTTCAAACTCTCTCCCACACAATTTTGTAAGTTATGACAAGATACATAATGGCCTGTTTCTGTCATTGCAACGTCATTCAGGACAATTCCAATGTCCCCAAAATGCACCCATATTGCACCTATTTTTCCCCTCTCCCTCCCCTCAGAACCTCCGGTGGCCACCGCCTCCACATTAGTGATAAAAGTTCTTCCATTGCTAAAATAACAATAAATCTATAGTAGAATAACAGTAAGTCTTCTCTAGTCCATCGTTCATTCCCCAATTCTGAGGATTCTGGGATGGTGATGCCCACTCCACCTCTAATTGAGAGGGCGAATAAGCATTTTTAAAAGTGTTTTATTTGTCAAGCGTTACACCTGGAGAAGATCCAGCCTCTGTCTTTAGAGAGCCGACAGTTGAGTGGCTGAGATCCATCAATAGATAATTATAATTAACGAGGTGGACACAACAGAAATATATGCCCAGGGATTAGAGGATACCAAGTAGAGAGACTCAAATTTCCATGGATGTAAATTTAATGTAATAGATACATCTAATGAACTTTTTCATTTGCTACATTTTGTTCTTGCAAAACCTTGGAACTTGGACTGTGATAGAGAGATGGCTGCATCATGGCCTACCATGCCATCTCAGGGTGTAGAGTTATTATATAAAGAACATACTTGAAAGGTCCTTTGAATAAATGGGACTTTTATGTTCCTTCGCAGTATAAATGTTTATGATCAGAGCAATAAAATCCAGTTGGCCAGAAAGACTCTACAAGTTCTTTAATATTTCTAGGGTATAATACCTTTCCCATCCGAATGTACTTCCTGTCACTCTTGCTGGACTTATACATAAATCACCTCAATGTTTAAACTAGTTTCAACTTTTTATGAGTACATACGGTTTTGATTAAAAAAATGATGCAGAATCAATTTCCTTTGAGTCAACTAATTATTGCAGTGACACTATTTGGATCATTCACTGATAACAGTGACCCTCAGCCTATATCCTTCTTGACAGATGTGGAAGGTTGTGCGATCATTTTTATCTGAAAAATGTTCATTGCTGCCAAGACTTCAGAACCTATCTACCAGCAGCATGTTTTTACAACTATTCATTTGGCCAGCATTTTTGAGTACTTACAATGTACACAGTACATCAAACATGAAATCACAAACGAATCCCTTTTTTCACTGAGCAAAGGTCAACATCATATTCTTTCAGCCAACCTGTTTGCTTAATATGATGTAGAACACTATCTGCATAGAGAGAGAGCCTTCAGTGTGTGTTTCCTAGAAGAAGAGTCGTGGAAGCTTGTAAGCATTGGCAACAAAAACATGTCAAAGCAATCCATGTTCTAATTATATGTAGCAGAGGGATGCTATCAAAAAAATCTCAAGACTTCTGATAAGTATATGCAGTGAAGAAGGAATAACTGCTATGAACAGCCCAGTGACTTTTTGAGGAGGATGGGTTTTATTTTGTGAAAGTCCCTTCTGTGAGCATCTTTAAGAATCTGATACAAAAGAGGTGCCAAAAACTGAATTTGGGAATAGTGGTTGGAGAGAGGGAGTTGGATTTCTCCACATAACAGATAGATGGAAGGTGGCGGAGTTTCCAAAATCAGTCTGGGGTGGAGAATTGGTAAGAAGGACAGATGGGAAGAGAGGAAACAGGGAGATGGTGTTGAGACTTGTGTTCTGAGTGGACCTGGGAAAAACTCCTAGTGGAGGGAGGTCAAAGGTAAAAACAAAGATGTCTAGTGGTGGGTACAAGGCTGTTTCTGTGATGGCCTTAATACCAAGGTTGTGTGTGATGGTTAATATTGTGTCAGTTTGGCCTGGTGATGGTATCCAATTGTTTGGTCAAACACTGGCCTAGATGTGACTATGGAGGTATTTTGTAGATGGGATTAACATCTACAATCAGTTGACTTGAAGTAAAGGTGATTATGCTCAATAATGGGGTGGGTCTTGTCCAACCAGCTGAAGGCCTTGTGAGCAAAAACTGTGGTTCCCGGAAAAACAAATTTTGCCTCAAGACTACACATTTTATTCCTCTCTCTGTTTCCAGCCTGCTGGAAATTCAGACTCAAGCCTGCAACATAAACTCTTTCTGGAAATTCCAGCCCGCTGGCTTGCCTTGTAGATTTTGGGCTTGCTATCCCTGGCAATTGTGTGAGCCAATTCCTTAAAATAAATCTCGTGTGTGTGTGTGTGTGTATGTGTGTGTGTGTGTGTGTATCCCTTTGGTTCTGTTTCTCATAAGAATGCTAATATACCTTGTGTAGGTAGATTTTTATTTAAATCAAGGCTGAATTTTACCATTAGAACAATTTTACCACAGAAACAGGGTTGTAAAAGCAAGACCTCATGGAGAAGCACAAACTGCGCTATTTAAGCAGAAGCTCTGGATGAGATAAAAACAGTTAGTCCAGCTGCCCTCATGTTTGTCTATTTTAGTGAACACTGGAAGAATGGTTTCAACTTTGATAATCCGTAGAATGGAGGTTTGAATCACTCTAACCTAGAGCTTAGGGGTAAGAGAGACTTATCCACTGATATTTGGAGCAAAAGTGACAAAGTTGCTCCTCCATGATGCCTGATCTATTTAGACACACGAGGAGATAATAGCTCTTTGTCAAAATAGTATAGATAAATCACATATAGGTGTAGGAATTGACCAATAAAACACTTTTGTTTACTAAATAGCAATGATGTGGCTTCTAATTCTATGACAGCTTGCAAAAAGAGAAATCATTAAGTAAAGGTTCACGAAGTGGGGCAGAATCAATTTTTATGCTAAATTATCCATTAGAAAATATTTCTTTAAGTTTCTCTATTATGTATCTTTAAAAATCAATACTTTAAATATTTAAATAATTATACTTATTTTAAAAGTCTTTATTAAACTCTCATCTATGAAATTTCTTGTTAAAGGCCATATTTGTGTCAAGGTTAAAGGTGAAAAAAGAAGGAAGACATTATTACTAAAAAACCCAAAGTACCTAAATTATTTTTCTTAATTGAAAATGGTGTATGCTATAGACTGATAACACTGAGATGCCCAATGAGGTTGACCTGATACTCTACAAGTATTAGCTAAGACTCACACTGGGAATTTTACAATTCATTTTTTAATGATAGAGAATTTTAAATAGAAAAAAAAAATTCACCCTGACATTTGCTATAGTATCTAATAAGCAGGTTGTTAGGATTCTGTTTTATAGGGAAAAAAGTACACACAATGAAAGTAATACATTTTCCATAAAAGTCTTGAAAAAGATGCTAAAATGTCAGAGTAATATATCTTCAAAAAATCTACATTTGATTGTTGTTTTCTAGTTTGACCTATGTTGTTTAGGTTGGAGTTTTATTTTATCTTATAAAATTAGAAAGATGCATTAATCTGGTGCTCAGACCTTTTAATTAGTACAAGATAGTCAAAGAGCCCAAAAAGAGTTAATATAATTCCAGTCAAAAGAAAAAAAAAAAAAAAAAGAGGATTTTTGCTTGTCTGTCCAGGTTTCTTCTAGATAAAAGTATGATTCCTATCCACACTAGGATTTGTAAAATACTGGAACTAGCCAAAAGCGTCTACCACTATAGTTTCATCGGCTGTCAGGTTCAAGGTTAAATAAAGTGGGGAACTACTGGTTTTTATTCCCAGCTGTCTGCTTCTGAGGCTGAGATTCAGGGGTGTGGCTAGGCCACCCCTTGCCTTCCCCCTCAACTTCTGCCTGCTGCCCACTAGGTTTGCTAAGCTCAGTTTGCCAGTCAGTCGCCGGCCCCCTGGAGCCCCGAGGGTGACAGGCGGGACTGCTCACATTTGCAAAGATTGAACATCGCCATAAGACACCATTCACACTAGCCATTATTAATTACATAGTTATTATGACAGTTTTCCAACAGATGGCAGTAAAGTGAAGCCTGAAAAAGAGGCACCTTTTTCTTGTTCACCCAAAGTCACCCAAATAATGGGTCTGGCGTTTTCTCTTCATTGCCCAACAGAAGCTTGTGGCAGGTTGAATTGGGTACCCCAATTTAGACAATTTTAATTCCCGCCCCTGTGGGGGATCCACTGTAAATCGGATCTCTTGAAGGTGTTATTTTCACTTAAGGTACGGCTCCGTTGAATGAGGTTGCGTCTTAAAAATGATTACTGGAGGCCTTTGTAAGCAGAATCAGGACAGAAGGAAGAGGCAGTCACAGGGGAGGAACCGCGAGCCGGAAGCCGGAAGTCAAGAAAACCCGGAAGAGAAAGGAGAGGCCATCGAGATGTGTCAACTGTTAGCACTGATACGAGCCAAGGGAGTCCAAGGATTGCCAGCAAGCCAGGACCAGAAAAGTTACAGTGTTGAGGGAGAAAGCAAGCCTTCTAGCCTCTGTGAGCTGATGAGTTCTCATTGTTTAACAGCAAAATACAACGACAGAGCTGGTAAACAGCAGGCGCTGGAAGGATAAGTGGGCCTCACAGAACTGGAAAGTCAGTATCAGGTGCTCTGTCTTGTCACATGGCTCCTTTCTGTGCCTCAGCTTCATTCTTCTCCTTCACCTTTTACAGGTTGGAGAGACCACTTTTTGGAAGCACATATTCTTAGTTTTCCACCCTCTGTGATAACCAATAGACTGCAGGTGTTGGACTTGTGGAAACAGGTGTTCCGTGCAATCCACCAACCAGGGAGTTATTGGTGGAGGGCAGAGAGGGAATGCCATCTTTCCAATATTTTTCCTGAGAAAGGTACAATCTGTCCTACTTTTGGAGGCCCCACCATTTCTAATGGCGGTGCTGTGGGCCCTCCTCCTTTTCTCCTCTCTGTGTTTGGGAAAGGGGTGGCAGATGAAAAGACGAGAAGGTTTGGGAAGTCCCACAAGGGCGACATAGGTAGACCTTTTACTTCATTGTTCCTGGTTTCTTATCCTTTCAAATTAAAAAAAAAAATTCTGTAGTTATAATGAATGTCACAGTCAATATTTTTGCATTCTGCTTAAACATCATTATGTGCTGGATTCACATTTAACACAGAATCATTTAGCAGATTTGCAAATCTCTTTAAAACGTGACTTCCATGGTTTGAATAACAGCTTGAGTATGCAGATGCTTGCACCATTCATTTGGACATAACTCCCTGTATTTGCCAAAATATAGTTCTAAGAAATTACACACATAAGCAGGAAATTCTAAGCAGCATTGTCATTTTAACAACCATTTGTATGACTCTTCACAATTGACTAAATGTGTTCATATTTATTTTACTGTGGTAAGTTGAATATATGGGATTTATTCCTCTGGAAAAGAGCACGTCCTAAAATAGGCAGTGAACAAGTTCATGAAGGAGAAATTATCATTACCATTACCAAACAGAACTTTTTTTTAGCATAAGATGTTTATTGCATATATGTATATGTATTACATATAACAAATAAATAATATACATGTAACTAATATGACCTAATATGTATGTTAGTTAAGATCTATTGTATATTTATGTGTGTGTATGTGTCTGTCTGTCTATCTATCTATCTATCTGTCTGTCTTATAAGAAAGGGCTGAAAATTCCTATGGAGAAGTACAGGAGGATGCATGATTTACCATAAGACACAGAATCTAGTATAGACTTTAGGTCAAATGCTAAAGGGTAGAGTGTGGTCCTGGCCCTATTCATCTCCACTTTCCAAATCCCTTGCCTTCTTTTAGTGTTCTCTATGCATCAGGTACTCAGGTCTCCTGGATCATTACTATTTAGAAATGATTTAATCCAGGGAATTTTTAACTGCATATGTCCAAACCCTGAGATACACGGAAGGGCTTCAGGGTGGTTTTGTGTGCAACTTCTAGGCCTGGCCATTGAACTCCCCCACTCCTTCCCATTCTGCTGGCTCAATGCCCAAGAGCACGCTGACCTTGAAAGCTATGTGTTAAAGATGGTGGAGTCATAAGATGTGAAAGAGCCTGGGTTCCTGAATTGTCCTTTGGAGGAGAGCCACCCTGCTGAGCAGGAACACCCATTTTGGACTTTACATGAATGAGAAACTTCAGTTGTGTTTGAGGCGCTATACATTTTGGGTTGGTTTCCAACAGTGGCCAAAGTTGCACTAACTAGTACAGGGTTGATAGTTTTCATCAGATGAGCAAAGAAGCCCATGACTATAGAAGGTTAGAAACCCTTGAATCATCTTCTAGAAACATAGACATTGTCAAATGTTGTTGTGAGAAGTAACCTCTGAGAATTTTAGCTAAATTTTGGGGCATGCCGGATTTGGTGGGTGGGGGGAATGAGAGCACAGAAGTGGAGATGGTACATATGTATGAGTGTTATGACAAAGGTCTTCTCTAGGAGATCCTTCTAGCCTTCTCTCACCTCAATCCCCCTATTTTTTATTAGAGAATTTGTAAGATGACAGAATAATCATGCAGAAAATACAGAGTCCCTATATACTACCCCCTAGTTTTCCTTATTACCATTTTGCATTATTATTACAATTGATGAAACAGTATTACTATAATTATACTATTAACTATAGTCCATAGTTTATATTAGGATGTACTGTTTGTTTTGTACAGTTCTATGGTTTTTTTAAAAAAAATTATTCTAACATGCCACCTAAAATGTCACCATTTAACCACATTCAAATATATAATTAAGTGGTGTTAATTACATTCACAATGTTGTACAACCATCACCATCACTACCATACATTACCAAAACTTTTCCATCACCACAAACAGAAACTATGTATCAATTAAACATTAACTCCCCTTTCCCTACTCCTACCCCTGGCCCCTGGTAATTCTGAATTCTAGTTTCTGACTTTATGAATTTGCTTATTCTAATTATTTCATATCAGTGAGATCATAAAATATTTGTCCTTTTTTTTCTAGCATATTTCACTCAACATGATGTCTTCATGGTTCAACCATGTTGTCACATGTATTAAAATTTCATTCATTTATATAGCTGAATAATATTCCATTGTATATATATTCCACTATTGTTTATCCATTTATTGTTTGGTAGACACTTGGGTTGCTTCCATCTTTTGGCAATTGTGAATAATGCTAGTATGAACGTCGGTGTGCAAATATCTGTTCAAGTTTCTGCTTTTGATTCTTTTGGAAGTGAGATAGCTGGGTTATATGGTAATTCTATATTTAGCTTTCTGAGGAACTGCCAAACTGTGTTCCATGGCAGCGGCACCATTTTACATTTACACCAACAATGAATGGGTGTTCCTATTTCTTCACATCCTTGCCAATACTTGTTATTTTCTGTTTTATTATTATTATTATTATTACCCATTCTAATGGATGTGAAATGGTAGTCCCTGTGATTTTGATTTGCATTTCCCTAATGGCTAATGATGTTGAACATCTTTTCATGTGCTTATTGGCCATTTGTAGATATTCTTTGGAGAAATGTCTATTCAAGTCTTTTGCTCAATTTTTAATTGGGTAGTTGTCTTTTTGTTGCTGAGTTGTAGGATTTCTTTGTATATTCTGGATATTAAACCCTTATCAGTATGTGGTTTCTAAATACTTTCTCCCATTGTATAGGTTGTTTTTTTAAATTTTCATGATGAATTCCTTTGATGCACAAAAGTTTTCAATTTCAATGAAGTCGTGTTCATCTATTTTGTCTTTTGTTGCTCATACTTTTGGTGTAAAGTTTTAAGAAACCATTACCTACTACAAGGTCCTTGTAACCGTTGGGGAATTTGATGTAATTATGAATTCCAAAAATATAATTGGATCATGCCTGTAATCTGATCTGTTAATCTGGGCATGATTGAATTATGATTAGGGCGTTGACTGGGCCATGTCAGTCAGTAGGGTGTTGAGCCCCACCCCCTGGTGGGTGGGGAATTGAATATAAAAGGCAAGGCCAAGAACAGAGT
>JAQZBX010096740.1:0-11766 GCA_029593785.1 Cabassous unicinctus
ATTAGTGAGGAGCACAGGGGTCCTGTTGTCTGATCCCTTGAGATAAAAGATACTATCCCAGGCAGATATAGTATCCCAGGTAATATCTTGGTTGGAATGACCTTGCATTGGCAAAGGGCAAGAAAGCCCTTCCTTTCTATAGCATGAATTTGTGGGATGGTTCAGGCCAATTCCTTAGCTCTCTTCAGGGCTTCATGTCTACCTAAGCTGTTTTTGCCCATGGTAGGGAATGTGACAGGGAGCAACTCTGCAAAAACCAAGCCATTGCATGAGATAACAGGCTTGGGCAGTCTACTGGTGAGGCAGATTGTGCTGTTGATTATGAGAAATACTAAGCAGGGATCTGGCCATAAGCAGACCCACTATTTTACCCATTAGAATTTCCTCATCTTGGAAGTTTTCTCTGTTAAATTCTCAGCTCTCACTGATGATCGACTAAATGTATAACTGTACATGTGATCACCTCTCTGTGTCCAAGTTGCTTCTATTATCCTGAGCACTTGATATTTGCAATGTGATGACTAAGTGGACTATGAAATCTCCCTTCTCACCTATAATCTCAGTCCAGTTTCCCACCAAATATATTCCTCTACCTGTCATCTTTGTTTTTTGGAAGAAACAAGTGGTCAGTTGGGGAAAGATACTGAAAATAAAATGTGCTTATCTCCATTATATTCTCATGAACATTCTTCTCTCTTTCTTTCTCACTGTTCTTTTATAATGGATGTAAAATTTAAATACAGTGTAATGTACCAATTTTAACTGAATGCCTTGTCAATTTTTTTAAATGTTTCATCCCTGCCCTCTAAGGTATCCAATGACCTAATCAACATATGAATCATTGCCAGTAATCTGGAAAATAATTCCTGTACACTTCACTTAATATCCCCCTCCAACATACTGCTATTGTGATTTTCTATCATCATACATCAGTTTTGCCACATCTTGCAATTCATAAAAATGCAATAAATTGGAATTTACATTCTGTTGCATACATTGTTTGCTCAAAATATTGTTTTGAGATTCATTCTTGTTTGGTAGATCAGCAGTTTTCTCATTTTTTTTTCATTGGGTCCTTTGTCATTGAATGAGTATATTACAAAATATTTATTCATGTTCTGCTTGGTGGATACTTTAGTCCTTTAAGTTTTGGGTATTATGACCTAAAGATATAATGAACATTCATGTGCATGTTCTTTATATAAGAACATGTTTTCCTTTCTCCTGCGTGATAGAAAAGGAAAGATTAATCCCAAAAGTTCCTTCACATCCCACTAATTGCTTCCCTATTATTGACACTTTGCATGTGTGTGTGAACTTTGTTAAATTAAGTCTTTTGCCAATTTTTAATTGGCTCATTTGTGGTTTTAGTGTTGCGTTGTAGAATTTATTTATATTTTGTGGATATTAAATTCTTACAGGATATGTGATTTCCAAAATTTTTTTCCATTAAACCTGCTGCCTTTTCATCCTCTCACATCTTACCCATAACACATTAAACAAAAATTAACTGAAAATGAACAAAGACCTGAAGGTAAAGCAAGGACCAGAAAACTCAAAGAAGAAAATGTGGGGAAGCATCTTCAGATCTTGTGCTGGGCAATGTTTTCTTAGACTTTACACTCAAAGAACATGCAATGAAAGAAAAAATAGATCAATGGAACCTCCTCACAGTCAAATTATTTGTGCTTGAAAGGACCTGGTCAAGAAAGCAGCTTACACAACAGAAGAAAATATTTGGAAACCACATATCAATAAGGTCTTAATATCCAAAATATATAAAGACATCCAATAACTCAAGAATAAAAAGACAAACAAAATGGCAAAATGGACAAAAGACATGAAAAGACATTTTTCCAAATAGGAAATGCAAATGGCTATAAAGCACATGAAAAGATGCTTTTCACCACTAGCTATTAGGGAAATGCAGCAGTGGGTCAAACAAAGATATTGCAAAAGAATTCAGCAAATATCTTGAGTTGAATTAAAATGAGATTAAAACACAACAAAACACATGGGACATTGCAAAGGCAGTGCTGAAACGGAAACTTATAGCTCTCAATGTTTACATTAAAAAAGAAAACAGAAGGAGCTGACGTAGCTCAAATGGTTGAGCAATTCCTTCCCACATATGAGGTCAAGGGTTCAATCCTTAAACCCTAGTACCTTAATAAAATAATAAAAAAGAGAAAGAACTAAAATTGAAGATCTAACTGTACACTTGGAGGAACTATAAAAAGAACAACAAACTAATTCCAAACCAAGCCAAAGAGAAGAAATAGTAAAGATCAGGGCAGAAGTAAATGAAATCAAGAACAAATAATAATAGAGAGAATCAACAAAATAAAAATTTAGTTCTTTGAGAAGTTCAACAAACCCTTAGCTAGACTGATAAAACATGAAAAAAAGATGCAAATAAATAAAATCAGAAATGAGAGGGGGGCATTACCACTGACCTTGCAGAAATAAGAGAGATCAAAAGAGGATATTATGAACAACTGTATGTCAAAAAACTAGACAATATAGATGAGATGGACAGATTCTGAGAATCACATGAACCACCTCCAATGGCCCTAGAAGAATTAGAAGACCTCAACAAACCAACCACAACTGAAGAGACTGAAATAGCCATCCAAAACCTCCCACAGATAAAAAGCCCAGGACCAGATGGCTTCACAGGTGAATTCTACCAATCATTCAAAGACAATCTAATACCAGTCTTGTTCAAGCTTTTCCAAAAAATTGAAAAGGAAAGAATGCTACCAACTCATTCTATGACACCATCACCCTAATAAGACTGTATAAGATAATGAAACCTCATGTTAAACATGAATATGGGTGATATTGCATATATAAGACTCTTTACAAAATACAAATAAAAATATACTAGAGAGAAGGAAAAAGTACAGCAGCTATTTATGGCAGAGGAAGCATAGAGAGATTGAGAGGTGATGAGGATTTTTTGTTTTTTTACTATTATAATTGGAATAATGAAAGTGTGCTAAGAATGATTGAAGTGATAAATGCACAAATATGTGATTACACTGAATACCATTGATCTTACACTTTGAATGGATTTATGCTTTATTCATATATATCAATAAAATTGTTTTGTTTAAAAAAATTTTTAAACCTGATAAATATACTATGAAAAAAAGAAAATTAAAACCTATATCTCAGATAAATATAGATGCAAAAAATTCTCAACAAGATACTTGCAATGTGAATTCAAAATCACTTTAAAAGAATTATATGCCATGATCAAGTGGGTTTTATGCCAGTTATGCAAGCATGGTTCAACAAAAAAAAGTCGATTAGTGTAATAAGCCACATTGATAAATTGAAGAAGAAAAATCACGTGATCCTCTTGAATGAAGCAGAAAAAGTATTTGAGAAAACACAGCATGCTTTCTTGATTAAAAAACACTCCAAATGATTGGAATAGAAGGAAGCTTTCTCAATATGGTAACATGATATATGAAAAACCTACAGCTAGCATTGTGCCCAATGGTGAAAGACTGAAAGCTGCCATGCTGAGATCAGGAACAAGATAAGGATGCCCACTGTCAGCATTGTTATTCGATATTGTGCTAGAAGTTCTAGTTAGAGCAATTAGGCTACATAAAGTAATAAAAGGGACCCAAATAGTAAAGGAAGAAAGTAAAACTTCCACTATTCACTGAGGATAAGATCTTATATCTAGAATCTTCTGAAAAATCCACAAAAAAAGCTACTAGAACTAATAGGCAAGTTTATCAAAGTGGCAGAATACAAGATCAATATGCAAAAATTAAGAGCACTGCTATACACTACTGATGTGTAAGCTGAGGAGGAAATCAGAAAAAAAAACCATTTATGGTGGCAACTAAAATAATCAAATAGTTTGGAATAAACTTAACCTAGGACATAAAGGACCCTTATGCAGAAAACTACAAAATATTGCTAAAAGAAATAAAAAAGACTTAAATAAGTGGGCATTCTGAGTTCATGGATTGGAAGACTAAATATCATTAAGATGTTAATTCTAACCAAACTGATTTACATATTCAATGCAATCCCAATAAAAATCCCTTCAGCCTTTCTTGCAGAAAAGGAATTATTAAATTTATTTGGAGGGGTAAGGGGCCCTGAATGGCCAAAAAATGGCTTAAAAAAGAAGAACAAAGTTGGAGGACTCTCACTTCCAGACTTTAATGCATATTATTTAGCTACAGTGGTAAAAACAGCATGGTACTGATATAAAGGCAGATAGACTGACCAATGGAATTGAACTGAGAACTCAGAAATACACCCTCACATCTATAGCCAAGTGATTTTTGACAAGGCTGTCAAGCCCTCCCATCTGCGTCAGAACAGTCTATTCAAAAAATGGTGCAGGGAGAACAGGATATCCATGACCGAAAGAAAGAAAGAGGACCCCTATCTCACATCTTACACAAAAATTCATTTAAAATGGATCAAGGACCTAAGCATAAAAGTGACAACCATAAAACTCTGAGAAGAAAATGAAGGAAAACATCTTCAAGATCTTGTGGCAGACGGTAGTTTCTTAAACACAAGCAACAAAAGGGAAAATAGATAAATGGAGCCTCCTCAAAATTAAACACTTTTGCACCTCAAAGGACTTTGTCAAAAGGGTGAAAAGGCAGCCAATTCAATCAGAGAAAATATTTGGCAATTACATATTCCATTAGCATTTAATACCTATGATATATAAAGACATCAGGCAGCTCAATAATAAAAAACAAACCACCCAATTAAAAAAAGGGCAAAAAACTTGAAAAGACAATTGTCCAAATACAAAATATAAATGACAAGGAAACACATGAAAAATGTTCAACATCACTAGCAATTAGGGAAATTAAAATCAAAACTACAATGAGATATCATTTTTCACCTATTGCACTGGCCACTATGAAAGTCAGAAAAGTGAAAATGTTAGAGAGGATGTGGAGAGATAGGAACACTTATTCACCATTGGTAGGAATGTAGAATGGTACAGCCACTATGGAGGACTGTTTGGCATTCCTAAGGAAGTTGAATATAGACTTGCCATGTGATCCTCCAATACCATTATTGCAGTGACACAAACAGACATCTTCTCACTGAAGTTCAGAGAAGCGTTATTCATTATAGTCCTAGGTTGGCAACAACCCAGGTGTCCATCAACTGATGAAGAGATGAAAAACTGTGGTATATACACACGATGGAATATTATGCAGCATTAAGAAGAAATGAAGTCGTGAAGCATATGAAAACATGGATGAATCTGGAAGACATTATGTTAAGTGAAGCAAGCCAGACATAAAAGGGCAAATACTGTATGATAGCACTATTATGAATTAAATATAAAATGTTTTCTCATGGAGTTAATAATTAGAATTTAGACCACCAAAAATAGAATAAAGGTAGAGAATGGAAAGCTGAGGGTTAATCTATGCAGAACTGGTAAAAAGTTTGTTGGTAACTCTTTGGAAATGAATAGAAATGGTGAAAGCATATCATGATGTTTGTAACCAGCAGAACTAACCTATGGGTATGACAGTGGTTGAAAGGGAAAGTCTAAGGTCATGTATATTACTAAAAAGAAAGCAAAAAAACTGTAACATGGAACTGAATAAGATTGTGAAATCTCATGTAAAACACGAGTATGGGTGATATTGCATATATAAGAATGTTCTTACAAAATAGAAATAAAAATATACTAGAGAGAAGGAAAAAAATAGCACCTATGTACAGCAGAAGCATAGAGAGATTGAAAGGTGATGAGTTTTGTTTGTTTTGTTTATTATTGTTCTTATTATGGAAATAATGAAAGTGCTCTAAGAATGATTGAAGTGATGAATGCAGAAATATGTGATTATACAGATTGTACAGATTGGATGGATTTATGCTTTATTAACAAGTATGAATAAAATTGCTTTGTTTGAACCAGTGCTAAATATAAAAGAAAAATTAAGAAATTTTAGTCCTCAAAAGATATTATGAATAAAGTACAAGTCTAGCCAACTACTGGGAAAATCCTTTTGCAATCCTTATATGCAGTAAAGGATTCATATCCTTAATATAGAAATAACTTTTACAAATTAATAAGAAAGGCAAAGAACCTAGAGGAAAATGGACAAAACATTTGAAAAGACATTTCATAAAAATGGATAAACATGTGGCCAATTAATGTATGAAATGAAGAATCTTCTTTAGTCACAATGTGATATCACTACACAGTCACTAATATGTATAACATGAAAGGCTGAAAAATACCAAATACTTGCAAGAATGTGGAGCAAGGAGAACTTTTGTGCAACTAAGGTGGGAGTGTAAATTGGAGCAATCAACTTTGGAAAAATGACAGGAACTGATACAACTAAATATATATCTGTGCTATGACCCAACTACTCCACTCTTAAGTATGTATCCAAAAGAAATAGAAAATCTATGTTCTCCAAGGTATATGTGCAAGAATGTTCACAGCAACACTGTTCAACCTAGCTCAAAACTGGAAATTTTCAAATGTTCAAATGAATAGAATTGGGAAATAAATTGTGGAATATTCATCAATAAAACATTATACAGAAAGAAATATATATGGACCAGTTGCACTGACATGGATGGATCTAATAAGTATAATATTGAGTGAAAGAAGTCCCAGATAAAAGTACATAATGTATTGTTTCTTTTCCATAAAGTTCAAAATATTGCAAAATACATACATGGATTACAAGTCATTATAATTATTACTGGGGTGGAGGTGTAATGCTGGAAGAGGAGATGAAAAGGGTTTCTGGCATGTTGCTAATATTCTTTTTATCAATTTGTGTTCTGATTATATGGGTGTGTTCAATTCAAAAATTTATCAATATACACACTTATGAATTGTGAAATTTTTCTGTGTGTATCTGAAGCTTTGATAAAAAATAAGTCACAAATGACTAAGGAGAGGAAAAGCCTCACTCTTCTCACTGCGTTAATGCAAATATATATCAAGAATTTAAAGTAAAAGATCCTATAGCTTTTCAGGTATCTGCTAAAGCAGAGATATCAGTCTTGCAAAATTAGAACCATCCTTTATTTTCCCAGTTTCCTTTGCTTAATGTCCTAGCAGGTCACCCTGTTTTTGTCATTCAGATGAAAAATTGGTCGGTCAGATTGTATCCTGATATAAATAAGTTAGCCTTGTGTCCTTTATTTTTTAAAAATCAATATTATTGATACAAATTCATAAATCATACATTCCATCCAAAGTGTACAATCAATGGTATATGGTAGAATCACATAGTTGTCCATTATCACTTCATTCATTATTAGAGTATTTTCATTATTCCAATAATAATAATAATAAACAAAAAACAGACAAATAAACTAAGAACTCTACCCCTTAATAATCACTTATCATTATCTCTATTCTTCCTCTGCCTTACATAGTTGCTATTCTGTTTCTGTCTAATTTATTTTTATATGTATTTTGTGTGGATAGAGTCAAATAATATGTAGTATCCTATATCTAGATTATTTCACTTAGTATATTTCCTGCTTTACCCTTGCTGGAAGATTATTAATATATTGCTAAACACTACTGTCCATAGTTTGTTTTGGTTGTATCTCTTTCTGATATTTACATCTTATAATATTAGCACACATTTGTCCATTTAAAGAAATAGTCAAAAACTCATATTTAACATGAGGATTCACTATGGTATTCAGTCCAATGTTACATTTTTTACTAATGTAATAACTTTACTCCTACTAATATACATAACCTTAGACTTTCACTTTCACCCACTGATATACTTATATATTGGCACTACTAGTTACCAACATGAAGAAATAATTTTACCATATCTATTCATTTCCAAAGATGTACAAATAATGATTTTTTGTATTCTGCATAGATTAAGCCTCAGCTTTCCATTCTCTAACCTCATTCTATTTTCTGCTGACCTATATTCTAATTATTAACTCCAAAGTTTGCACAATATATTTAATTCATAATGGCACAGTCATGCAATATTTCTCTTTTTGTGTCTGGCTAGCTTCACTCAACTTAATGGTCTCCAGGTTCATCGTGTTGTCATATGCTTCTTGTCTTCATTTATTCTTACACCTGCATAATATTCCATCATATGTTATGTATTACAGATTGCTTATTCATTCTTCAGTTGATGGACACCTGGATTGTTTCCATCTTTTGGCAATTATGAATAATTCTGCTATGAATATTGGTGTACAGAAGTCTGTTTGTGTCACTGCTTTCATCTTCTGGTTATGTACCTAGTAGTGGTATTGCTGGGTCATGTGGCAAATATATATTCAACTTCTTTGGAAACTGTCAGTGAGCCCTCCACAGTGGCTGTACCATTCTACATTCCCACTTACAGTGAATAAGCCTTCAAATTGTGCAGCTTAATCTTGCAATAATGGATCCTGGCCATTTTAAATTTCATCAAAACCTGTAAAAGTACAAGGTCCAAACTGTAAAAAATTGTTTTTATTATACATTCCCTCCAGAGGATACTAGATTTTGTCCATAGAGATCCAGTGTGTCTGGGTCCCTGCTTTATGTCCAGGATCCAGACATTTCCTGGTACAAAGAATTCAGTCAAAAAGCATGTATTGAATGAATAAAGAATAGAAAGTATTTTCAAAATTCTATGAGATTTTAAAAGTTTAATTGTATGATAAATTCAATCAAAGTGAACAGGGTGTATCCCACAGAGAGAAATCCTGCCTAGTTTAACAGCTGTGTAATCAGGATATGTCCCTTGGAATGTAACTCTGATTAGGTTTATTAACTGTTTTACCCTATTTAAAGGGAAGACAAAATAGAGGTGCCTCTTAACCAGAAAAGAAGCTGAAATTTACAGAACTTTAGTAGAAAAGCAAAGCGTTCTTTTCCTGTGGAATCTGCCTTTGATTTTAGTTGGCTTCACTGTCTCCTATGGATTTGGTTCTCGTTACTTATCCATCTAATTAAATATGAACCAGCAATGACTCCATTCCTATTTTATAAGCCCTGTCAATTTCAGGCTTTTTTAAAAAAAATCAAAGCAATATTTCAAAATCTATAAATTTATTATTGTCTACTTTAATTTTCCATTATTTTATTTCTCTTATGCATTTCTGCCAACCTTCTGCATAAAGCAGCATTTAAGATAACTACCTGTTGCCACTCGATAGTGAGTCCTTGCTTGATGTGAACCAGAATCAATTAAGTGACACTAAAATTTCTGAGAAGAGAAAAATTTTATTTAAAAAGGCTAGCTGTACAAACACAGGAGGGCAGTCCTCAAATCTGTTCCCAAAACTGGAGAAATCTCCTTTCTTTTGTAGCATTAAAACAAAGGTAGGCAGATTTAGATGACAAGGTATAATATAGATGATGAGATATTATAATCTCCCGGGATGTGCAGATTGATTATGTGCTTAGCTCACTTGAAGTTTTAGGTTTAGGCTATTGCACATATTAGGCACAGGACAACTCTGATTAGAACTTACTTCATCAGTTCTGGGCTGAATCATGTTTCTTCATACATACACATTGAAATCTGAGTCAGGAGTATCAGACTGCAGGTTTGCAAAAAAAAGATAAGGGGATACATGCTGGGCCAGTCATGAGTTATCTCCTTACTTTCTAGCTACAAGGTGATGATAATGCAGTTTTAAAACATAGCATTATCATCAAAGAAAGAAGTCATCTGAGGTAAAGTTCAGTGAGTTACCACATTTACAGATAATTGCTTCTGGCTAAATTACAATATATCAGAAAGCTAGAAAATATTTAGATAATGATTTAGCAACCATAATTATATTTGTTAGCTCTTGGTTTCAATTCCCCATTCTTGTTTGTCCATTCCTCAATCTTGAGGAATATCTGGGTGAAGATTGGTCCAAATTCTTCAAGCTGAAATGAAGCATCGACATTATGAGATAGTGGAATGAAACTGCTTTGCTTATAGATGGATGTATTCTTGAGTCCCAGGTTGTTATTCTTGGAGGGACTGGTACCCCAGGGTTTCAGAACTCAGCTGGAACAAGAACAATCCAAAGGCTTTAAGCCTCTGAGAAATAAAGTTAATAAGTAAATTGAAAAATATAGGTTTAATTAAAAGAAGTAGAAGGATTATGATCAGGGGATTTATAAGTGAATATAATTATGTTGTATTTTCAGATATAGCCCTCAGAGGGGGTGGTGATTTTATGACTTTGTAGCTTGGTTATGATGGTTGGATATCCATAGGGCCCTTAGGAGCACTTTTGCTTGAGGATTTGCATATTGTGGCAGTTTTTGATATTTATATCTGGCAGAGAGCTCCAGAATGACCTCCTGACCCTATTTGAAATCTCTTAGCAATAGAAACATTATTTTCTTTTGTTACTTTTCTCAATTATAGTCAAGATCATTCCTGAAAGCAGTGCTGATCCCAAGGTTTCAGGGAGGCTTATTCCTGAGAGTAATGTCCCACATAGGTGGGAAGGTAGTGAGTTTATTTGCAGAGTTTCATTTAGATATAGGCCACACTGAGTAACAAGGAGGTTTCCTGGGGGTGACTGTTAGGTATTAATTAAAAGCAGGCTTAGGTGTTTTTTTTTTTAAAGGAGTACTAGGGAAGCAAGCACTCAACCACTGAGCTACACCTGTTCCCTAAGCTTAGTTTTGTCATTAGAGAAATAAGGTTTATAAATGCAAGCTTCAAGATTGAGATCTTGACTCATTAGCATAGCTATTAGAGATTATTTCCATAGGTTACCCTTTTAGAAGTTTAAATGAGGATAATCTGCTTACTAACAGGAGTAGATCTTAGATTTAGAACTTGTAAAGTTGTTTTATTTTAATTATATTTTCAGTAAGATTTAGAGAATAGCAGGAATACCCCCAGGTAGAAAAGTTTATAATTCTATGCTTTTCTTTTTTAGTACTTTAAGGGATTTTACAAATATTTTTTTCATTTTATGGCTAAAACACTTTAAATTTCATCAAGGAATTATATAAACCTGTGCAGAATACTAAGATCTCATTCTTAGATTCTATGTCAAATAAAACTGTTAGTTGTCTAAATAAATGGGAATGATGGGTTAAATCAGACAGTATGCCACAGAAAATTTATATTTTGGATAAAATAATTCTTCCCTCCTTGGTTTCATATATTAATTAAAATTCCAAAATATAGACAATATTACCTTTTACACTGAATTTTTATTTACTTTCATCTTTAACCAGATAAGCACCATTCACCTCTTTAATTGAACTTTAATCCTTTCTATAGCTCCTTTAACAGTTATATGGAGTTGACTTTTGAGAATTAATATTGCTTTTTCAGCAACTTTGAGCTGGATAATTTTAAAACTGAGTCTAAGGCATCACACAGACACCTAAAGTTTTAGGGAGCTACAGGTTAACACAAAGAACAAGGCATCTCCAAATTTAGAAATAAAAATTAAAGTCCAGAAACAAATATGATTGGTGCAAGAGCTTACAATCTAGGCCTTAATCCCTTATTTTTGATATAACAAACTTTATTTTATTGTATTTATATTTTTTAAGAGATGCTTAGGTTACATAAATGTTACACAAAAATTTAGGGATTCCCATATGCTCCACTTCCCACCCCTCCCACAACCTCCCACATAAACATCCTTCATTAGGTTGGCACATTCATTGCAATTGATAAACACATCCTGTGGATTTCCCATTAAGCATGAACCATAGTTCACATTGTAGTCTACACTCTCTCCACACAGTTCTGCATGTTATGTCATGATATAAAATGG
>JAQZBX010096741.1:0-11768 GCA_029593785.1 Cabassous unicinctus
TGTTCTCATTTAACCCTCACTAATCCAGAAAGGTAGACATCATTATTGCCTTTTATGGCTGAGCTGAGGCTTCCAGAGAGTAAGTGACATGCTTCCAAGCAGTGGCAAAGCCTGGGGATCCAGACTCTCTCATCAAAAAGTAAAAGTTATGCATCTTACATCATGTGGCTATACACGAAGAGATATAAGCAAGGCATCATGTGGATGTTTAGCCAGACTCCAAGCTTCTTTGCCTGCTAGATGGAGTGGGAAAGGGCCAGAGGGAGCAGGAAAAGGTGGGGGGAGAGAGAGGGAAAGAAGAGAGAAAGGAGGGAGAAGACAAAAGATCCTGGGACCCCTAGCCTAAGCCTAGCAATGGCTCTCTCCCTTGTGCCGGCCCTCACTGCTGCCCTCCTACATATCCCTAACATGTCCTACTGTGGTCCTTCTTTAGGGTCTCCCACGCTGCTAGCCAATGCGAGCTCCCTGAGGGCTGGGGTGGCCTTATTTATCACTGCGCTCCAGGGCCTTCCCCCACAGAGAGTGCTCAGTAGGGGAAGGAGAGCAGTAACTGAGTACTTCATCTCTGGGACGGGTACTGTGCTAGATGCATTTTCATGAGGTGTATACTATTATCTCCATTTTATACAGGGCACTGAGATGCAAAGAGGAGATGAGGAATCATTCGAAGAGCTTCCAAGGGTAGGAGAATTTATAATGGTGGGAAAAGTTGAGCCTGATATGTGCGCCTGGAAGGGCTGGACGTGTCTGGAAACCTTGCCTGGCTTTCCAGGGCCCAGCCCGCCTGCCAGGCTCTGAACCCAGAGTGAGGTCTCATTAGCATGCAGAGGGGGAAGTGACCGTGGGGGATGCCATCCAGGGCATTAGGAGGAGACAGGCTGTGTTTTAATTACAACCTGGACTTTCGAACAAATCCTTTTCTCTGCTTGTCTGAGCCTTAGAGAAAACAACTTGTGGGAGGTGTGTAGTTGGCAGCTGGGTCCACGGTGGTACCCGTACAGCTGTGTACACATCTGGCACGCAGGTGGTGCACTCTATGTATGCACTTTTTCTCCTTGAATCACTCTGGGGTTGGTGAGGCTAACCAGAGCCACGGTGGTAAAGTGAGGCTGACCTGGTCTGAGCGGATGGAGAAGATGGAGAGAAACTGGTGTACTCCCTGCTTTCTGGTCCGAAATCCCCACTGACCATGACCATTTCAGGATTTGAGCCCAGGCATCTCCCATCACTTCCTCCAGCCGCTCCTGAATCAACATGGTGGGCTTCTTTGTTGAGCTCTCCCCCAATCTCCCTCCCTTCTCCAGCTCCAGGGACATTTTTGGAGTGGGGGATGAAATTAAGAAGAGAAGAGGAGAAAGAGGAGGAGATTAACAGGGTAGAAGTTAGACAAGCACAGATGCTACCACCTGCTGCTGCAGATTCTCAAGTGCTTGTTGACTCCCTGGGAGCGTTTGTCTTGAGTCTGTTTAACAGTTCATTCTGGGGGAAGGGGAGGAGAAGGAGGGCTTGGGGACAAAGGGCCTTTGACCAGCTCCTGGAAAAGCTTTGATTAGTTTGTTCAGGTTGACAAACAGTGATGGTGGGGGAAGCGGGGGGCTTGGGGCCCAGAGATGAACCGGGTGGATTTCCTGCTGAATGCAGTGTCCAGCATGGAGGGAGGGAGTGAAGACAAATATTCCAGGGACTGTTGTTCCCAGAGGTCCAGACACAGATTGAAAACCTACACCAGTGTATACCGGGCACCAGGAAGAAGGAGGCAGGCAGGGGAAGGGCTACTGGTAGCTAGAGTTGTGGTTTTTGGACTGTAGCACACCTTGTTAGGGGTGAAAAAGCCACACCCATGCTTTGGATTGTCCCCCAGCCTCACCCTGCCTTCTGAAGTTGAGGCGCAGGGGGCAGGCATATCAGGATGGGTGTTTCTGAGATGCCCCTGATCGATGGCCCAGGCCAGGGAGGATCTATTGACCTGGGGTGAGTGAGGCAGCACGTGCTCTGGCAAGGCCGAGCTGCACTGGCATTTCCCCCAGGCTGGCCTCTGTCCTGGGAGGCTGCTCCCTAGCAGACTCGGGGGAGGCCCCTTCATTCTCCTCTCCGAGCCTTGGCTTCCTTCCCTCTTAGAGTTCGAATGGCCTCCCTCTCTCTTGTGCCAACTTCCTCTTCCCTCCACCCTCAAAACCTTTCCCTTCTTCCAGGAAGCTTTCAGGATGAACACACCATGCACACTTGCATAGCCTTGGAGTCAAGAGCAAGTACAGCTTTTGGGCTGTGAAGCGATGAAATATTATAAACAGACTATGGTTTTATGCCAGTCTGTTTTGTGCTCATGGGACATTGCTTTGTATTGTTCTTATCTTCTGCTCCCTTAAGGTAAATCCCTCAAGGTAGATATTATTAATCTATTCCTTTCTTTGTTTACTCTCTCTTCCTCTAGCACGTGAGCTCCATGGGGCCCAACTGCGTCCTCCTGGGCCTACGAGGGCACCTGGCGTGTAACAGACACGCAGCATATGCTTGTTTATGCACCTGGTTGCTGTCAGGTGGTGACTTCTTTTCCTCCCCTCCTTGCTAAGACACAGAGTGTGTGGTGAATTGCGGGCTACACAGTGGGTACTTCTGAATAAGTGAAGGAAAAAAGGTGTGTGTGAGTGAGTGAATGTGTGAGCGAGCTTCTGAAGTGGGTTGGTCACACTTCGGCCATCATGGTGCTTGGCCTGTAAGAAAATATTCTTCAGTTATTCGTGTTTCCTCAACCTCTGGCTAGGCAGGGCTCATTAGCAGCACCAGCTCCCTGCATATCCTCTGTGTCAGCCCCTGTTTGTCTTTGTGCATCTGAAGAAGGGAGGGGCATGGAGTTTTAAGTTCTCAGAGCTCACTCTGGCCAGTCCATCCCCCGGGGCATCCTTTCTCTTACACCATCTGACCTTTCCACCACTATTGACTCCTCTGGTATGCGGGGACAAACAGAGAGTGTTTGGAGAGGGAAGATGTTTTCCTCTTCTTGTCCTACTACTACTTTAAAAATTAAAACAACTCTTTATTTTGGAAATAGTATAATGAATGCCCAAATACTCAGAGGTATTTTTAGAGTACGTTATCTTTGTGCTGGGCCCAGGGGCTTTGACAAAGGCAATTATGTAATCATGAAGTAATAATAATATTAATAAAACACAGAGAGATCTGTTCTAAATGTTAGGTCATTCATAGACAACCCTGATCTGGGTTGACAAGGAAGAGAACAACCTTTATTGAGCACCTACTATGTGTCCACTCCTAAGCTAGGCTCTTTATACATGTTATTTCAGGAAAAGGGTGAACACATTAGATCCACAGGTCAAATCAAATCAACTTTTATCGTGTACCCCCCATGTGCAAGTGACTGTGGAAGACATAAATATTCCATAGGCCTTGTTCTTGAAATACAAGCTATTGGCAAGGTGAGTTTAAATAAGTGAAAAGTAATATAAAAAGATAAGAATGAAATAATATTTTAAGTTAGGGATATGAAGCAATGATGGTAAGACTATTGCTTCATATCACTAGAAGGGATTGTCATAAAGCTAGAAGGGATTGTCTGGCCTAACCTCTTTAACAACAGCCAGGGCATTGGGGGTGCAAAGGGGGTGACTCGACCTGCCTGAGGCTTTGCAGACAGCTATCTGCAGAGCTGGTGGCAGAATCCATTCCTCTTGCTCTCACTCCAGATAACTGCAGAAAGACAGAATTCAAGTTATAGGTATTCAAAGGCTGGGGCAGGAGGAGGCTCAGGGCAGGGTTCATGGAGAAGGTGGGAGCTGCTTTGTCTGGAAGGGTGGGGTTGGATTCAGATACATTAAGCAGGGAAGGAGGGGCTTCCAGAGGCAGAAATCAGGAATGCTGTGTAAGGGAGTCCTGGCATTATCATCACCACCAGGGAAGAACACCCGAAGTCTGGGAGCGGTTCTGCAGGCTGCACTATTCCTCATCCCCACCCAGACTCCAAGCTGTGGGTTCTGCCGCCTCCTCCACTGAGGTCCCTGCTTCTGCGTGAGTTCTGGTATTTAGTGCTGCCTCCCCTCATTCATCCCTCTAACTCCATTTCTACTCCACCCTTCACACTGCCAGGAGTTCTTTTTCCAAAATGTGGCTTTTATCATGTTAAAAAATCTTGCTCTGATTCTCTGTTGCTTGCCAAATGATGCCCAGCTCGTTGGAGTGCAGTCGGTTGTGAGCTTCCTCACCTGCTTCCCTTGAAGCCCTCTGCACCCACCTGCTGGAGTAGACACCGTGATGTGAGCACAGCTGCACTCTCATGACCTCAGGTCTTTGCATAGGCTGTTCCCTCTGCCTGGAATGCCTCCTCTCCCACCCCCACCCCACCCTTTACACCTGCCAGCCCTGCCTCCTTCCTAGCATTCCCTTGACCAAGATTTATTGAATACATAATAAAATGCAAATCCCTGACCAATGTTTCCTCTTCTGTGCTGCCATATCCCTCTGCTCACCACTCTATTGTAGTTATCTGGACACATCTTGTTAGAGTTTCCCTTTCATGAGGTTTGCAATTATTAACAGGTTATAGGACTGTGAATCAATGCCCCTGCGGCATAGGTTGAGGAAAGGCAGCCTCCAGCCATAACCCACCAAACTGACTGAGCAAGCCATAGCCTAGGGGCAGCTCATCCTTTCCCGAAAATAAACAAAATGGAGCAGATACGGCCATCACTCCTTCCCCAACCCCTCCCACATTCCAAGACCTCCTAACCTACTCTGCCCTGGCCATTGAGCCCCAGGCTCTACTTGGCTTCCCCACCTATTGATGTACTGTATAAATTCATATCCACCACCTTCCACGGAGGGGCTGAAGTCTCCCTTCAGACCCCTGCCATGCTGGTGGGGGAACTGAAGTCTATTCTTCAGATCCCCTCTGTTGGGACAGCTTCCCAATAAACTTCCTGCCTGCAATCATCAGTCTCTGCTTCCCAGTGAGCACCGTTAAGCACTGTTTGTCTCTAACACAGTTCTCTCTTCCATTAACCTGAACTCATTTCAAGGAGGAATTTTCTTTTATTCACCTTTTCATTGCTGATACCTACTACTCTGACGCTCTTAAGTGGTTTGTTGAAAACAAGTGAAACAAAATAGGAGTTAAGTCCCAAGAGAAAGACTGACTATAGATTTTTGAAGGCATTGAATTTCAGACTAGGAAGTTGGGATGCAGCAGTTAATCTCTCAAAAATTGTATTATGTATCAGAAGGCCCCATCTTGAGAGCCTGTTAAAATTCACATTCTGGAGCCACATCCTCCTGTACACTGATAAGAGTGGGTCTGGACAACTTTGTGTTATTGCTGTTGATGGTTTAAGCAATAAGGTGGCCCCGGGATGCTGGGGAGTCCTGCCTGACACCAGTTTGTAGAGCGACCTTGGGGAACGCTGTGCCACAGACCACACCCAGTACGCCCTGCACATCATCAGCTCAGCTGCCATCTGCCAGTGGCTCTCACCCTTCTCTTCTCAAGCCTTTGACAGAGTAACTCAACTGAATGATTTTATTTCAACCTCCTCAGGGAATAAATAAACCTGGATTTAAAGAATCTTCTATTCCAAATATCTCAGTGCTTTGAAGTTCCTTTTGCTGTTGACTTGAGGGGAGACCTGGTCCAGGCCAGACCTTACTCACAGTGCACACCCTCACTTTCTCCCCTGCTGCTAGGCTGTTTGCTGTCAAATGTGGGGGCTGCTTCGAGGCCATCGCACCCAACGAGTTTGTTATGCGGGCCCAGAAGAGTGTATACCACCTGAGCTGCTTCTGCTGCTGTGTCTGTGAACGGCAGCTCCAGAAGGGTGACGAGTTTGTCCTGAAGGAGGGACAGCTGCTCTGCAAAGGGGACTATGAGAAGGAGCGGGAGTTGCTCAGCCTGGTGAGCCCGGCAGCTTCAGACTCGGGTGAGTATCCTGCAATGGGCAGGGGATGCAGGAGGGTGGGTAGAGTGTGGCAGGCTGGTGGTCTGTACTGCTTCCTCCCCAGAGGACCAGCCATCAGGGCAGCCCAGCTCCATGGCAAGGTACTTCTGTACTTCCAGGAACTTCCTTATAAGTTTGTGGAGTAATCTCTTATCAGTCAGCTATTGCCATGATGGTGCTGTGTAACAAATAACCTCCCCCCCCAAACCCATGTCATAAACCATAAGCACATGTTCACATGTTCACAAGTCTGTGGGTTAACTGGAGTGACTCTATTTTAGTCTGAAGGTCTTCAAGTCGTTTGGGGTCTGCTGATCTTAGCTGAGCTTAGCTCTAGGCTGTAGGCCAGGTTCAGGTCTGCTCTTTGTGATTCATTTTGGGATCCAGGTTGAAGGAGCAGCAGCTACAGGGCACTGATCTTCTGCTGACAATGGCAGAAGTTCAAGAAGGAAAGCCCAACCATTCAAGCACATTTAAATCCTCTGCTCACACTGTGTCTGCTAATATCCCATTGGTCAAAGCAAGTTACATGGCTCAACCCAAAGTCAAGGGGAGGGGAAATACACTCCATGAACCCTGAGGCCCGGGCAGGGTAGAGATATATAATATGATGAAAGGGGAGTGACGAATTGGAACCTATCATTTATTCTACCACAGTCACTTAAGTGCTTTAAGCCTGTGTTTCCTCATCTGTCATGTGGGAAAGATGAAGGCCTGGAGGGTCACATAAAGGAACTAGAATGTATGTGTCCTTTTCATCATCACCCACCTTACCCTCACCCCCCTCACTGTCCTTGAGGGAAGGGGAAGGAGAGGAGCTAGGTGTGGAGATGTCATAGAGCAGGTTTCACAAAGCCATAGAAATGAAATTAAATAAAACTGTCCCAATTAAGCATGGGATGCCATTCCAAGTTGTTAGCCCTCACAGGGCAGCATTTGTCTCCCTTTTGTCCCAAGAATCTCTAGGATCTATGGAGGTGACAACCATTGCCAATTCCAGCCTAATTCCAAATTTCTTAAGAGGGCTTCTAAACCTTTTACCAAACTCCTGGCAAGAGGGCTTACCAGACCCACTTTAATCTCACTCTGCCCATCACTTCAGCATTTCGGGAGGCTCTGGCCTCTCCCACTCCTTATTCCAACTTTGCTAGACTCCAGCACATACCAGTGTCTCTCACTCACTTCCAGATCCTAAAGGTCTATTTCCTCTCTGCCTCTCTCTCTCTCTTGCTTGTTTATCTTGCTAGCACATTCTTTAAACTTCCCTGTAAATGCTGCTTCATTGGGGAAGTCTTCCCTTATACTCCATGGTTGGCGAGTTTCCCTTACGTTCTCCTACTGTAACATTTCTCCCACTTTACTGTGGTTCCTTGTTTGGTTGTTTGTCATTCTTTCCAGATCGCTAAGCTCCGTGAAGGATGATGTGTATCTTATTTACCACTGTATCCTTGGGGCCTTGCACATGTCTGGAACACTGAGGGTTGCTCGGTAAATCTTTGTTAAACAAATGTACAAACCCATGGAACAAAGGCATTGTGACATGGCACATAAGTGCAACAGCTTTGGAAACAGGTGACGTGCTGTGGTGGTTTAAAACTGTATGCACCCCAGGAAATCATGTTCTTAAAACTAATCCATTCCTGTGAGTGCATGCCCATTGTAAGTAGGACATTTATGATGAAGTTACTTCAGTAAAGCCATGGCCCAGGGTAGGTCTTAATCCTTTTACTGGAGTGTTTTATAAATGGGATGAATACGGAGAGAGAGAAAAAGCCATGGAAGCAAGAAGCTGAAGTCAATGAAACCTGGAAGAGAAGGGAGAGACCAGCAGATGCTGCCATGTGCCTTCCCATGTGGCAGAGGAGCTGAGGATTGCCAGCAGCTGGTCTTCAGAAAGAAAGCATTGCCTTGATGACACCTTGATTTGGACAATTTTCTCAGGCTTAAAACTGTAAGCTTATAAGCTAATAAATTCCTATGGTTAAAACCAATGCATTTCATGGTATCTGCTTTGAGCAGCTTTAGCAAACTAAAACAGGTGCCTTACCCTGGCTGTTCCACTCATATCTGTGTGACTTTGAACAAGTTGCTGAACCTCTCTAAGCCTCAAGTTCTCTAAATGTAAAATGGTGATAATTGCACCTACCTAAAAAGTTTGTTATTGGAGAATAAAGCCCATAAAAAGCCTGGTGCTGAATAAATGCTAGTACTTAACTTATGCCAGCCAGTGTTAGCATCTTCACGCAGTTGTGTTATTGCCTGTTTACCTCCCAGCTGATTCTTCTTGGCTGACCTTGGTTGTAGCCTTAATTGACACCAGCACAATCTCAAGTCTTACTGGGCTCATTGGTCTTAATTTTCCTGAATTTGTTTTATTTGGCTGGGTGTTGGGATGTCTTCTTTCTAGGAACACTGCAGTGACATATTGACTGTCTCCTCCTGGGGCAATTGGTCCCGTTCTAAACTGGCCCCATTCTAAACTCAGCTTTTCAGTCATCCATTTGATATAAGAAGGTCAGTTCATCTCATCATTTCCTTTCAAATGTCTTGCCGTGCTTTCCCACTTAGGTCTCCTCCCCACTTTTCCAAAGGGCTTAAGTGCCATTGTGATCAGAATGCCAGCATGGCCTTAGAAAAGGCATGTACATGCAGAGGACACGCCATTCTTTCTTATGTGGGAAAAAAATGCTGTGGTCTAGCCTTCCTTGGTATACAGTTGTGTGGGGCTTGATCATTAAGCTATCCAGTTGGCCCCTGTGTTAAAAGTACAGATTTCAATCACAACAAACTCAACATGAGGCATTATGGTCACCACCCCACCACCCCCAAAAGAGACAAAACAGTGAAAGCTGGACTTAAGCAGCATTAATAGAAGTCTTAACATCCAGAGCAAGAGGACTGCAAGAGGCTCAATTTTCTGACCACATTTTCAACAATATGTTCAGTTCAGGCCACTTTTTTCTAAGACCATTATTGACAAACTGGGGCTTTCCAATTCATTCATTCATGTTTTCATTCAGTAGACCTAATTGGAGTACTTGCTCTATGCCAAGCATGGAGTCATTATATGAATCACAAAAATGATGTGGGGGAGTCTCAAAACCATGTCAATGAAGAAATTTTAGATGTTTAGGCTAGAAAAGTTAAGACTAAGGGAGGAAATAATTGTTGCTTTCAAATGCTTGGATCAGACATTTTTTTCTAACTTCAGAGAGCAAATTAGAATTCATTCATTCAGTTATTCAACAAAATCATTGAATACTCACATTATAGGTAGAAAGGTACAGGGAGGCAGTTTTTTACTAACATAGAATACTAGACCTCATCAAATGATTAGGTCTAATAAAGAGTGAAGCTATTCAAGAGCTGGCCCTCCCCTCTCATTGGAGCTAATATTGGGAAGAGGGATACTTGAAGGCCTCTGTTGTCCCTTTCAAATCTAAGAATCTGTGATGGCTTTTGAAACTTGAAATGAAGTGACATTAATATCTCAACTAGAGTCAAATATATTGTCTGTACTATTCATTTTGCCACTTATATAAATGCTGCCTATATTGCACCTCAGAATATTTTGTGTGCCAAAGCCCACCTCACTTTTGAAAGGACAAGCTTTAGAGAAGCGGGTTGTAGTTTTTAATTCCTTTATTCCCTTCACAATGCTTAGCAAGCTGCGGAGAAAAGAGCAAGTGATCAATAAATACCTAATGAGTTGAATTAAATCTTCAAGGAAAGGAGTCCATCTCATATTAGGGGTTTAAAAAAGCAAACAATTTTAGGCTCTGTCCCAGCATAAACACAATTTCTTCTCTCCTTTCTGTCCTGGTGCTTTACAGATCGTAGGTGCTTGATAAATATTTGTTGAGTGAATGATTGAATGGCCTGTCATCTTTAAAGTTTTTGTCAATGACTGGGATGAAGATACAGAAGGCAGGTTTATTCAATTTGCAGATGACACAAACCTGGCAGGGAACACTGAGGTGGCAGCTGATACTCTCAAGGTTGAAAAAGATTTTGACAAGTTAACAGAACAGCACAAAGTCAGCGAGCTGAAATCAAACCATTGGATTCCAAAACTCAATTGTAAAAATACGAATAGGAGCCTGCTTTGTTGGAGCTTCACATGGGGTTTCAGGAGACCAAAAATTCAAGAGGAGGTAAAAGGATGTCACTGCATTAACAAAACTGCCGTGTCCCTCACATGTGATTAGAGTTCCATTATTTTTGTTTGCATTAATCAGATCATATTTAGAATGTTTGGTCTAAGTACAAACGATTCCTTTTAGGAGGACACTAACAAAGAGAGCATCTCCAGGAGCACAATTACACTGTTATATGATAAATAGTTGAAGAAACTCAGGATCTTTAGTTTTGAGAAAATAAGACTAAGGGAGATATGAGGGTCACACCCAGGGTTGCAGACCTGTGTCCTGAGGGAAAAAAGGACAGATTTTGGTTCAATACAGGGTAGAACTGTGTCCAAAAAAGGTGCAGACTCGACTGCCCTTATAGGACGAAAACCTGCTTGTCCCTTAACGTTTTAATTATGGTGGGTGGAAGCCCGGAAGAACGACCTCTATGGCTGCTTATATCTAGGTCTCTTGGGTCTATAGTTTTATGACGCTGACTGCTCTGACCTACTCAAAAGCATGTGACACCAGTACAGGGACATGGAAAACCAAACTCAGGAGATCCTCAGCTGTTGGATGCCCTTTTCTGGTGTGGGCCAGCCTCTTTTGTCCTGGTCCCTGATTTGCCAGTGGCCTTAAAGCAGCCTCCCAAGTAAAGGAATGGAATTTATAGCCAGAGGCAGACCGTTTTCTCTGGGCTTTCCAGACAGTTTGTCAAGATGTCACGGCCTGTACTCTTCAATTTGACCAGAGAATCGCAGACTCTTTCAATTGGTAGGCACATTGGAGGTTATCCATTTCAAATTCCCACCAGATCAGCCTCTCTTTGAGTATCTTCAATGATGCGGAGCTCTTGACCTCACAGTTGAGGTGTGGATTGTCAGAATTGTTATATAGAGCCCCAAAGTCTGCCTCCATTTATAACCTCAATTCCTGGTCTTGGTTCTACTTTCAGGAACTCACCAAATAAGTCAGTCTCTGCTCCATGTGACAGCCTTTCAAATTAAAGACAGAGATCCCAATACTCCCTGGAATTTCTCTTTTCCTTACTAGGGCTTCCTCTTTCTTCCAGCTATTCCTTGTAAGGGATCTTTTGCTCCATCTGTAAAAACACTACAGTGTCTTTTAAATGTACCACCCAGGAGAGAATACAATTTCTCATATGCACTCTGGACTAGCACAATGTTATTTTTTTACTATTTGTCATGCATGGATATCATATTCTATTAATGTGTAGCCCATGATTTCTTTAGCTTTTTTGATGGGGGTTGGGAGTGAGGGGCTAGGAGCTGTCTATGGGCAGTCATGGGTCTTGAGTGCTCCATGTTGCATTTTTAATTACCTGCGCCTCTTATCTTCACATGTTCTTTTAAAATTGAGGTCATCTGACAGTGACCTGGTGCAGCTATTTTTCTAAAAATTTAATTTGAAATAAAATTTTAGATGTACAGAACAGTTGCAAAGATAGTACAGAAGTTCCCATATATCCTACATCTAGCTTCCCCCTCATGTTAACAACATTTTACATAACCAGGATACATTTATCAAAACTAAGAAATTAACATCAGCACAACACTATAAACTATAGATTTTATTCTACTTCACTGTTTTTCCACTCATGTCATTTATCTGTTCCAGGAACCAATACAGGATACCAGGTTGTATTTAAGTTTATGGCTATTTTTATGTGAAGTCGCCT
>JAQZBX010096742.1:0-11767 GCA_029593785.1 Cabassous unicinctus
GCAAGGCTGAGCCGCCTCTCGCCCTTGTTTCTCCCTGAATCTCCCTGTTAGTCATCCAAATGGTTCTGAGGGTGTAGTGTACAAACTTTCCTCTGATAACCTGATGCATTGCGCCCCTTGTTCAGCTTCTTGAGGAGTATGTGATGCATCGTAAATACTAGCTAAGCATTGGTATGCAACTCCTTCTTAATTTTACTAACAAAAAAGTTACATTTAAAAAATCACAATATATTAAGGTACAGATTTTCACACCTCAGAATGCTTTTTTTTTTTTAAAGATTTAATTTTTTTATTTATCCCCCCTTGCTGCTTGTGCTTGCTGTGTCCATTTGCTGTGTGTTTTTCTGTGTCTGCTTGTTTCCCTTTGTTGCATCATCTTGCTGCGTCAGCTCACTGCGCCGCGCGGGCCGGCTTGCCTTTACTAGGAGGCCCCAGGAATCGAACCCGGGGCCTCCTATATGGTAAATGGGAGCCCTAATGATTGAGCCACAGCCGCTTCCCTCAGAATGCTTTTGAGAGTATCTCTGAGCTCTGGACCCCCTCCCTCCCACTCGACTCTGTTCATATCTGCTATTTTGTGAGCAACGGGCTGCACCTTGCCAGGAAGGCACCCCCTCCCATCACTTACCCCCATCTATTTCAGCTCTTTCAAATGTTTTGCTAGAAAGCTTTCTGTATTCATGCCTCTTAAATGGTACTAACCCAAAGAAATACTGTGCCAGTTCTGTGGGCGGGCTAGTAAAAGCCTCTGTGGCCTGTTGCACTGAGGGGCTCCAAACCCGATACCCACCCCCCACCTCAGTGGGCCGGAGACTTGAACTGATGGAATCAGCAGAAGTTACACTGTGCGAGCTCCCGGCAATTGCATCCAAGTTCAGCTACCCGAATGGAGGGGCCTCATGGATGGAGGGGAAGGGGGGATTTAGGATGGTTCATTATGTGGCAATAGATAAATGAAATACCCCTAGATTGATGCACATTGGTAAATGCATGTTAATAGCCATTTAGCAATAATTCATGTTTACACGCTAGAAAAGTAAAATACAAATTATTGCTCATCATCTATTAAAAGACATTTATGAATGTGCTATTTACTAGTACAGTTACATCCAGAGGGAAACAAATGAAATAGCCATGGAAGAGATCTGAATGTCACTCAAGGCTGTTATAATGAAATATAAACAATCCCATCATACTAGTGCAGTATCAGACCACACAGTTGGAAGAGAAATATACCTAAGAAAATTAAGTATATTGTTTTTTGATAGGATGAATTCTTAAGTTCTTTCTCCTTACGAAATCTTTCTCTTTTTCAATTGACATTTCAAGCAAAAATGCCCCTGTAGGTCGACTGATCGCAAATGTTTTCACTCAAGCTCACTAGCCTCCAAATCTCCGTGTTTTTAAGTTGCCTTCTTAAAAAAGTGATTAAGCTTAGGAAATAATTATTCCTGAAAGTACACAAAACTCCTGAGCCAACTTTTGTTCTTAGGCAGATCTGATTCATCAAGAAACATCAATATAATTGTCACGATTTAAATTTTTGAAAAGAAACCCAGGAGCCCTTGGCTCAGGGATAAACTCTGCTGCTTTCTTGGCATCATGCCTCCGGTTGAAAACTTTGAGCTGTACGTTGCTCCGTTTTTTGTTTTCTTTTGTTTTGTATTTTTGCCCCTGGGACAGGAAACTGCAGAACAAAATATATTCATTTTGGTAACCACTGCTGGTCTTTTGGTGACTGACTGTTCTTGAATGCTTAGTACAGAAAAGAGAGGCTGGCACTGAAAGCTGTTCCTACGCCCATGGAAATGATGAGCCAAGAGCTTATTCCTTCATCATGGATATTCTGCAAAGATGGGCATCGCTATTTTGACACCAGAAGAACCATCATTCACACAAAAGCGCTCTCCTGCCTCACGATATATTTTTCCAGGTGACAGTAAGCTCCATTTTACTTAAAATTCTTTCTGGGCTCAGGAGGTTGCTTTGAATACGTCAGCACTCCCTCCTTTTTGGGACTCTTGTGTGATTGTGTAAAAGTGATTTCATAGTGAAACATTTTCTTACAGATTATAAGCTCCAGGGAGGCAGAATTGCATATTACTTGCCTCTCCCTGGACCTCCAGAATCTAGGACAGATCCTAGCATTCTAAAGTCCACACTCAAATATTTCTGGAAAGAGTGAATATAGCTTTTTAGTCAATATTTTTGTTTTTCAGGAGTTGCTGGTCTCAATAGAACTTCAGCCATTCCAATATTGGCAGATACTTAGTAGTCCTGTTTTCCCACTTCTTCCTCAATGGATACTCACCAATTTATTCAACCCCAATGCCATAAAGTATTGACAGTAATTTTAAATTATTGCTGAGTCTATTCAATATATTATTTCTAGTCCTTACAACAGATCAATTCGAATTAGGGTTAAAAATGTTCCTATAATCAATGTTCTTATAATTAATTCCCTACCGAAAACCTGTGTAAGGAGGGATGTATACGGTATGTTAAGAATGTTAAGATGTTTCTGGAATGATTGAATTGGAAGATGCTTGAGTAAGAGAGATGCATTGGAAAGGCTTTTCTGTCCCTCTATTTATACTGCAAGTGAAAAATTGTAGGTTCTTGGGAACTGCGCTGAGATTTTATGGTAGCTGCTTGTGTTTAAATCCCTCCTCCCCATCTGAAAGAAGAACAGAAATAATTTGGGTTCTAGGTTTATCTTTTTTGCTCAGAATATATCTTAGTTTTTTTTTTTTTTAATTCAACAACTGTATGTTGAGCACTTATTTTACACCAGACACGTCCTGTGTTCTTGTGCTATGTCAGTGAACAGAAAAGACCAAAACCCCGCCCGGGATGAGTTTGCATTCCAGCATGGGAGACAGACAATAACAGCAGTTGCAGATACTATCGTAGGTGATAGCGTCCAGTTGCAGATAGATATTATAGTAGGTGCTAGCGTCCAGTTGCAGATAGATATTATAGCAGGTGCTAGGGTCCCAAGTGTTGTGGAAGAAGTTGAGCAGGGTTATCGAAGTCAGGGGGACAGGGTGGGTTCTCGTTTAAAATAGGCCGGGGCAGGCGTCTTCAAGCAGGCCAGTTTTGAGCAGGGATGGGGGGTGAGGCCGAGGCTGCCTCCCTGCTGGCCTGGAGGCTGCTTCCCTGGTTAAGCTCGGCCCAGGTGGCTGCTGGATCAGGCTGGTGTGGGCGAACCCTTGATTGGAAATGGTCATTGTAGATCACTTAAACCCTGTCTTCAAATCCTGAATAACCCAGGAAGAGACTATAGTAGAGCCACGTCATAATAAGATGTGGCCTTGAAACATTTCTTCTGCCCTTCCACAGACTTCACAGTGACAGATAACTCTTGTCAGGCCTGGGAGGCCTTCCTTATGGTTATGGTTCAAAACTGTTGGCTTTGAGCTCAAGGTGAAAGACCAAGGATGTCTGCTGATTAGCATAAAGGAGCTGGGGTGTGTGAAGTTCCCTAAATCTGTGCGTGTACACAGTAAGCACTCTACAAGTGTTAATGGAATCTGGAACTAGATTAAACTAGAAGATAAACTTTCATATAGTCTGATATAAAATGTTTTCACGTTTTGTCTTTCAAATTAGATTATAAACGTCTTGGGTAGACACAGAAATTCCTGTGGAATTAGGTTTTCTAGAGCGGTGCCTGGCCAGGAGCTGCCTACTTAACAGTTGAGTGATTTAATTGTGTAAACCTCTTGTTTTTTAAATTGATTTATAAATTTTAATTTGTTTGTCCTTTTTTTTAGTGTTTTTAATTTTGTTTAAATTTTATTTTTAATTGATTTTTAATATGAATTTAGGAGAATAATATGGCTTATAAGGGCAAATTTAATCAGATGTCAACCTACTGAAAGATTTAATTAAAAAAAAAAATTTGGAGCTAATGTAAAACATGATACCTTACTTTTTTTTTTTTTCTCTTCTAGTCCTAATTACATGTTAGAGAATAAGGAATTTCTTACTACTTCCACTTTTGGAGGTTGATAGGGTAAGAGGAAATATTTTTTTTTAAGTAATATGCAAACACTAAAAATAGGCTTCTGTGATATAAAACATGACATTGGCTGAGCTGACAGGACTTTGCTTTCACGTCCAACCTGAGTCTGAAACCACCCCTGGGAGATGTCTTCACTGCCGCTCTCTGCCCATACTCTGCTATGGCCTTTTTCTACCTTGATTTTTAAAAATTTAAATCTAAATTACAAATGGTGAAATGCATAAATCTTAAGTGTATCATTTAAGTCTTACAAATATATATAACCAAATATATCAGTGACTATCTCCATGACTGCCCCAAATTCCCCCAAGTTCCCCTGTGACCCTTTCCAGTCAAAACTCCCCCTTCCACACAAGAGGCAACGTCTATTCTGATTTCTTATCGCCACATGTTTATTTTGAACTTCATATAAGCGGAATCGCAGAGAATACCCTCGTGCCTGGCTTCTTTCACTCAATGTAGTATCTGAGTATCTGAGAGTCATCTGTGTTATTGCTTGTACCAGTAGCTGATTCCTTGTACTGCCGAGTCGCACGTTCCGTTGTATGAACATACCTACATTTGTTTATCTAGTTCCCCTGTTGATGGACAATTTGGGCTATTTCCAGTTTGGGGCTATTATGAACAAAATCGCTGTGAACATTTGTGTGCAGATTTTTGGGTGAACACAGTGTTTTCATTTCTCCTGGGTCAGTTTAGCTTTGTGAGAAACTGCTGTGGCTTTTTCCAAAGTGGTTGGAATGTATGGCGTTCCAGTTGCTACCTATTCTTGCTAACACGTGATATTGTCTTTCTCTTTAATTTACCCTTCCTGGTAGGTGTGAGGTTGTATCTCATGGTGGTTTGACTTTTCATTCCCTGATGTTGAATATCTTTTCCTCTCTATAGGCCATTTGCGTATCTTCTTTAGGGGAGGGTCTGTTCAAGCATTCTGTGCATATTTATTGGGTTGTAGGAGTTCTTTAAATATTTTGAATATAAGTCCTTTGTCAGATATATGATTAGGGATATGTTCTCATATTGGTTTCTGTTCTTGGCAGCTTGGAGGCAACACCTAACAGGTGTTTCTGCTTCAGGCTTTGTTCCTGTACAAGACTGAGTAAGGGCAGGTAGCTGGGGAGGGGGCAGGAAGGCCAGGCCTGAGCAAGAACTTCAAGTGGCTCTCTCCTTTCAGCTCCTGAGAAAGATATTTCCCCTTCCCAAAAGACCCTCACCGATTGCTCCCAGAAGACTTCTCTCTATGTCTTGTTGACAAGAACAGGGTCTTTTTAAAATAAAGTCTCTATGATGGTAGGTGGACAAGTAAGAAGAGGGCAGGAATGCGTGGAGCCCACTCATAGCTGCTCAAAGGCAGGATGGCGGACAAATGCTGTATGATTGTGCGACTATGAGCTAAATATATTGTGTAATGAATTATATGATTCTGTTTATATAAAATGTAAATATAAGTCAATTTATATATATAAAAAAAGGCAGGATGTCTCAGGAGAGGAAGTAGATGAGGGTCTCCGAGAGCAGGGCGTAGCCTGTTCAGGTAAGTGGTGATAATGTGGAAGAAAAAGGAATGTATTGTTTGAAGGCCCTTTGGGGAAGGACATGTGTGAAGGTTAGTGGTCAGTACCCAGAACATCGGAGCTGGAGCTTTTGGATTTGGAAGCTCAGGGAGTAGGTGGAGCCTGAAGCTATGATGGTGCTGAGATTGCTCAGAAAGAGCTTATAAAACATGAGGAAAAGGCAGAATGTGAGCCCTGACGAAAACTTACTTTCCGGCATATGCAGAAGAAATTGATGTCCGAGGAGACCGAGAATATTCACCGGAAGAGAAGGCGAGTCACCCTCTCCCCTCCGTGGTAGCAGGAGCTAATTCCCTTTCGGGTCACCCGAGACCTCGAGAGGAAATTTTATGGATCAGGGTTCCCTGTGACCCTTGGAAGAGGAGACTTTCACCCCAAGTTAGAAAACCCCCCGCCAGCTCAAAAGCGGGGATCGATTTAAACTAGGGCTTTGGCCCCACGACCCCCGCTAAGTCCCGCCCCTTCCTCGTTGTCCTAGTGACGGCGGTGGCGTCCCAAGATGGCGTCGTGGCTGGCCGTGACTGTTAGAAATTGTAGGACGAGGCCCCGCGCGGAGCAAAGGCTGTGACCAATTATTGGTCACCACATCCCAGGTTTCGGCCCATAACAATGGCAGTGCCTGTATCCCCACGTTCTTGCCAATAGAGTGTGTTTTCAATCTTTTGGGTTTTTGCCAGTCTACATAGATGAGAAATATTTGGACTCAAATGGAAAAAAGCTCTCAGCACAGTGACAGTGTTCTGTCTCCAGCTCTGGCTCCTCCTCGCCACAGTCTCTTGGTTCTGCCTCTGCCATGTGACGGTTTCCACTTCCGGTTAGCTCTCTTCATAGTCAAAATGGCTGCAGCAGCCCCAGGGATCACATCAAACCACAGCAACAAACAGTGCCCCCAAAAGGGCTGTTTCTTCTTTGTGTTTCTTTTTCGAAGTGATAAAAACCCTTTCCCAGAGGCCCCTGCAGCCTTTTTCTGGCGTTTCATTGGCTATTATATCACATCCCCAAGCTGATAACAACCACTGGTAAGGAGAAAAACACTACCCCAAGTGGATTAAACCAATAGGGGCCTGGGGTGGGTCATGCACCCTGAGCACAAGCTGTGCAGAGAGAGGATACGAAGACATCAGGATTCTCCTAGGAAAAGCCGTGGGCAAATGAATGCTGGGTGGCAACCATCAGCCTCTGTCACAGACACCTAATGGATTCGTTGTCTTTGAAGTTTATTAATTTGAATATCCAAAGGCAACTTCATTTCCGAATTATTGACAAGAAGAAAGACATTTCAATATAGTCTTCTCAAATTAAAATATTCATTAAGAATATGGTAATACATAAGAAAATTTCAACTAATGTAACTTATGGATGATAGTTAGCAGTAATATTGTAATATTTTTGCAGCAATGGCAAAGAAGATATATCAATTCTAAGAGACAGCTGTAAAGGGTATAAGGGAGTTTGAGATTTTTCCTTTTGGTGTAATGAAAACATTCTAAAATTGACTGAGGTGATGACAGCCCAACTCTGTGATGAAAATGAGAGCCACTGAGTGAACATTTTGAATGTACAAACCATGGGACTGTATAACACAGGGAATCCAGAGGTGGAAGATGGACTGTGGTTAACTGGACAAATATAAGCTGTAACAAATAGAATACTAATACATGCATTAATAGTTGGGTGGGTTGGAGTAAACATACACCAAATGTGAGATATAGGGTATAGTTAGTAGTAATATTTTGAGGATGCTCTTTCATAATTTGTAACAAATGTTTCACAACAATGCAAGGTGGTGGTGGTGGGGTGATTGTATGGGAGCCTTGTATGATGATATGCATGTTTGTTTTGTAAGTTCACAACTTGTACTATACACTTATTGTTTATGTATGTTCATGTATGACTGACATACTCCAATAAAATTTTTATTAAAAAAAAAAGAGTAGGTGGTGGTCATGCAGCACGGAAGGAAGCTCAAGGAGGGGCGGCCTGAGTGTGGGGCATCCCAGCAAACTGCTACTGAGGCCTCACAAGAGACCCACGTGGATCTCGCTGCTAGGATGCTCTCCCAGCTCTTCTCAAAAACAGTTTTCTAGAGTGGAGGGAGTGGAAGCCAAATTGCAGTCCACAGAGGGAAAGTGGGAAGTGAGAAAGTGGCGCATGAAGTAGAGGCTACTGAGTCAAGAAGCTTCACTATAGGGGAGCGCATGTAGCTCAAGTGGTTGAGCTGCAAGGTCCCGGATTCAATCCCCAGTACCTCCTAAAAACAAACAAGTGAAAGCAAGGGCTCTTTCTGGAAAGATGTAGGAAGGGGCCCCATATCTTCACAGGCCAGAGGAATTTAGCAAAGAACAAAGGGCACCTTATCCACTGAGGAGGGAGGAAATGATGTGCAAATATTTGTGGGAAGGCAGTGAAGGGCCATTTAGGTTGGGCACACTGGAAGCTAAGGGTGTTCTCCCAACTGCTACCATTTTCTTTCAAGGAAATAAGAAGGGCAAGAATGATCATCTGCTGATCAGAGACGGGGCTATGGAAGGGATTACTGTTTTATTTTCCTTCAGCTTTCCAATTCTATTTTTTGACCAGGTTACCAGCTAGAAACATTGCCCTTGGATTTCAGCAAAGGTGACAGTTTGTATGTGTTTGGAGAATTCAGTCTGATGATAGCTCAGCCTATGTGCTTGGATGGGCTCAAGATTGGAGGTGGCTTCAGTTTCATCAGCCAGTAAATATTTTTTCAGTGCTTACCATGTGGTCATTTTGTGAGGTACTACGAAAACAGTAAGAAATATTAAGAAATGACAGGATACGTTTGGTTGCCCTAGCCTGTAAGTCAAAATACTAGGTCCCTTTCATTCACCAGCTATTCAACTTTTGGCCTCAGTTTCCTTATTTATATACTGGCATACTAGCTGAGCAATAAGATGCTATAATATAATAAAAACCAGTTGATACCTGGGAGAGACAATAAGACCCATAGACTATTCAGGAGAAAGATCATAATATGTACAGTGCTTCACCAATTCGCCTCGCAAGACAAAAATTTCAAAGAGAGGACTGGCTTCCCTTCTTTGTGAGATTACACTCTTGGTGATACAATGAGTCTTACTGCTGAGAATTTAGAAATGCTGATGTAGCTCTAACAGGTGTTTATGGTGAAATACAGCATTCCTGCCAGAACGCTGAGCTTTTTCAAAAAAGTAGCTAAAATTCAAAGGTTAGTTTGTACATAAGGAAGAGAAGGGTGTATATTCATTAATGCTTTAAGCCGCTAGTGAGTAAAAGTTGTTATATGACAGTGACTTATTTTGTGGTGGATGAAATATAGTTTATGCCAAATTCTCAAGTTTTTAGATAATGCTTTTTAGATATTTCCAGGGAATAGCCTTAATTGCTCCCAAGAGTAGATGAAGAGAGAGAGAAAAAAATGACAGTTTCCAGATGGCCATTTAAAAAATGATTAATTTCCTTCAAAGTCCTGTTTACTAACACTACAAATTCTGTTGTCTCTCCCGACAAATCAAGTAATTCTGATGTAAGTATGCGTCCACTGTAAGTTCATTTAACCGTGTTAAAGCAGATGGTACAAAAGAAGACGGAAGGTCTTTTACCATCCCCTGTGGGCAAAGCTCAAACTTATTTATCCTCATCCAAATGCAGTTTCTCTCTGTTTTGGCTTGACTTCTGGGAGGCCAGAACTCTTAAAAGATGGTTTCTTGAAAATAGTGAGCTCTTTTCTTGTCCTTCCTAGTATTCTTGGCTGAGATTTTTATATTCCAGCTGCTTTTACTCATTAATATTCAGCTTGCTCTATTGTGGCTGCGAAGGCTTGCAAGGGATTGGAAGTTGGCGCAATGAAAGATCCTAGGAGGGCTTTCTGGGGAAAGATGCAAATGTCCCCCGGGACACTGTCCCCAAGTGTTCTCAAGGCACTTGAATGCTTGATGCTTTCATCTGATTTAAATAGAGTTTTCTTTTTCTTTTCTTTTTGATGCAGATTCAATTAGGACTTAACTTTTGTGTCTCCTTTATAGTGAGTAGTTTTTTTTGTTTTTTTTTTGGTTGAAAATAAATGATTAATCAGATTAAGTTAGGCATTGCACATTTCTTAGCTCGAGCATATTTACATGGGTTGACAAATATTAAATTGTTTTAAAAATTGCTGTCAGCAATTTTTAAATTGAAGTGAAATTGATGATTAAGGTGAAAACTGTTAAAACGTTAAAATGAGTTGTTTCCCATTTAGCATATTGGAAAAAACAAAACAAAACACAGTAGGTGTTCACCCGAGGATATAATCATCTTCTTCGAAGATAGCTTTGAAAAGAGTAACCAACATATGTAGTTTACAAGGTTTGACAGTGTAGAATCTACTAATAGAAGTTTTGGGTTGTTTCTTTTCAGTAGAAAGTGACTGTGTTCTGCTGAAGAAAATCTGAAATTACGTAATTAAAGAGTATGACTGTTCTAAATAAATTTGGCACTTACAAGTCATAATGGGACTTGGCCGTCAGTGAAATAATTGCAACTGGAGATCCCTTGCTGCCTGGCTTGCTTCCAGTTGTCCAACGTAGTTAGCTTCTTGGGGAGTTCGGAAGTAACGAGGGCTCCCCCACCCCCCAGCCGAGACTAACTTTATTCAGTCACGTTATGAAGAGAGGATTCCTACATTTACAGGTGGTGAAATGTCTTAAGATTATTTACGTTTTGAACACTGGTTTTTGAAGTTGCTGCCATGGAAGACAACTGTGCTTGGTTGTTGGGACTCTGCCAGTGCCTCTTCGCAGCGTATGCAAAGAACAATTGGAAATGATTGAGCCCCATAATCACCTGTCGAGAGTCTTCTCAACCTTGTCATTGTTTTGATAAAACTGTTGGGTTTATTCAGCTTTCATTCATGCCATAAATATTTACAAATTGTCTGTTGTGAACCAGGGAGGAAACCTTCTGGAAGTTACTCAGTTTTTGCAGTAACAGTTTCTGCTTGGTCATTGGCTACTGTAGCAAAAAGAACAGAAGAACGTTCTTTAATTAAGAGAGCACAACAGTGAATAATTCAAAATCTGTATTTCTAGTAGTTGAATAATTCCTCTCAGGAGTGCTCAGGGTATATTAGAGTATTGGAATGGAGAATTAACGTAACCAAGATAGGATGCTTTATTATAAAGTGTGAAGCTATGCCAAGCATTAACATGCATCCCAAAATATACATATTCAGAACAGAGTGTAGGAAATTGCTAAATATTGATCAGAAGCAATGATTTTATAGATACATATGATTTATACATGTGAATATATTTGAAAACCTAAAGTAACTTTGAGCTTTTCCAAATAAAATGTGTTGACAAAAATATTTAAATAAGTCAGAATACCCAGGCAAATGCATTTCTTCTCTCTAGTATACTACCGGTATATTCTGAATAACTATGAAGAGCTCTGCCCATTTATATTGTAGCTACATGTGTGCTTGTGTGTTTCTGATGCTTTGTCCTAATATAAAACCAACTGCATTAATAGTCAAACCACTAACCATATTAGAAGTCTTAAGATGATATACAGTGGACTCTGTTGGCATGACTTACTGTTCTTATGATTATTAGTGTTTGAATCTCTTGTATAGGGAACCCAGAGGAAGCAAATAGGGCAACTATTCTAGAACTAATTTTCACCTACAAAGGAGAATACATTCAGGATCCTATGTAATAATATATTGCTGGTACACATCAGCAAAGCTTTTTGTGTGTTAATTGTTCATTCCTAACTTATAGGCCAAAAGAGATAATTTCCTCGATGATGTTGACCTATAGAAATTGACAGACTGGAAAGTGGGTAGTTTAGGAATTGAATTTTCTAGGTGTAGAATTTTATGGTCCTTGGCATTTAACAGTGTGGCTAGTATATGCCTGCGTGTGGTTCTCTTCCAGTTTATCCTGTTTGGGGTTCATTGGGCTTTTTGAATGAGCATATTCATGTCTTTTGTTAAATTTAGGGAGTTTTGGGAAGCGGGTGTGGCTCAGTGGATAGAGCCCCCGTTTACCATATGGGAGGCCCGGGTTCGCGTCCCGAGGCCTCCTTGTGAGGGCACGCCGGCCTGAGCGGTGCGGTGGGCTGATGCAGCAACCTCACGGCAGGAAGCGGGTGTGGCGCAATGGATAAAGCACCCGTTTACCAT